>JAADVY010000019.1:0-46388 GCA_023336035.1 Pythium plurisporium
AGCTGCGTCGCGACAATGCGATCCGCGAAGAGATCGTCGGCAACATGCGCGACTTTGTGGCCACCGCACTCCAGTGTCGGTACCGTGGCTGGAAGGGCCGCTGCGTCGCGGCCATCGTGAAGCGTCGTCATTGCGCCGCCATCGCGATCCAGCGGATCGCACGTGGGCTGTTTGCACGTCGGCGGGCCGCATACGAGCGACGCAAATTGCGTCAGGTACTGGCGAGTCCTCTCGCACTCAAGCTGCTGCTCGCGCGCTCGACCGTGACCCGCACGATCGGTCCGTGGCAGGAGCTGCTGGATGCCCACACGAACGAGTACTTTTACTTCCACGTGTACACGCTCGACTCACAGTGGGCGCCGCCCGAACCATTCGCCGAGTTTCTCACGTGCCGCTGGCCGGCGTGTGAGTTTGTGGCCAAGACGATCCACGCGATCCACGAGCACTACCGCTCGGTCCACGTGTGGTACTGCCCCGTGTGCCTCGCCAAGGTGTGCACGTCCACATTCCCGTCGTGTCCGCTGTGTGGAAGCGTCTGTAGCCACGACCCCACCACAGGGGAGATCCTCGGCCCCGGAGAGACCAAGCTGCAGGAGATGCAGCGATCCAAGGAGCAGGAGGACGAGCTGAAGCGAGAGAAAGAGGAAATGCAACGCCACCGTATGCAGCAATGGGCCGAGCTCGCGGCGCAGGCGAGTGTGGGGGCCCACGGACGCAAGCGCAAGCGGCTCGCGTTCGGACGATCAGGATCCGGTGGACCCAAGACAGCCGCCGCCTCTTCATCCTCCCCGACAAACCCGTACGAAGACGACGATGCGGCCGTTGCGGCTCTCCACCATGTGGACGCCGAGGCCGTGAAAGCGCAGTGGCTCACGTCCATTTACAACGTCCGCAAGCAGCACGGCTCGCACCACCTCTTTGCCAAGACGCTGCTGCCACTCGGCAGTCTGTACGTCGGCGATTTCCACCAGCACGACCACACATTCGACGGGCTCGGCGAGATCTTTTACGCTAACGGCGGCCACTACATTGGTGCTTGGAGAAGCAACATCCGGACGGGCAAGGGCATCTACCAGGGGGCCGACGGCAGCGAGTACATTGGCGACTGGCTCGACGGCACGCGGCATGGCCTGGGCATTCTCACGCGAGCCTCGGGCGAACGATACGCCGGGCGCTTCGTGCAGGGCCAGCCCGAGGGCCTCGGTGTCCTGCTGGCTCCGAATGGCGACAAGTACGAAGGCGAGTTCTCCAACGGACGACCCAATGGCCGCGGCAAGTTCAAGAAGCTGAATGGCGACCGCTTCGTGGGCATGACCGTGGACGGCGAGGCCCACGGGGTCGGCATTCTCTCCATGGCCGAGGGTGAAGTGTACAAGGGCCAGTGGGACCGCGACTATCGCCACGGTCGTGGCGTGTGCTTTTACGCGAACGGCGCCGTGTACTCGGGCGAGTGGTGGCGTGGCCGCTGGAACGGCCGCGGCGTGTACATCGCCAGCGAAGGGATCAAGTACATTGGCGCGTTTGTCGCCGGCGAGCGGCATGGCGCTGGCAAGCTGCTGTTTGCGAATGGCGACGTGTTTGACGGCCACTTTGTGCATAACGTGGCCGAGGGCAAAGGCTCCACCAGGGGCATATATCGGTTCCAGGACTCGGGGAATCTGTACATTGGTGGTTGGGCCAACAACAAGCGCGAGGGCAAAGGTACGTACATCTTTCGGGACGGCAGCCAGTTCACGGGCGTGTTCCGAAATGACCACGCCGAGGGCAGCGGCAAAATGGTGTACGCGAACGGCAACGTGTACGACGGCGAGTTTGTCCACGCCGAGAAGCATGGCCGTGGCGTGTACCGCTGGGCGAATGGCAGTGTGTACCAAGGTGAATTCCACAACGGCGTGATCCACGGGCAGGGGGTGCTCGTGTACGCGAGCGGCCACACGTACACGGGCACTTGGGACCACAACAAGAAGCACGGCCGCGGTCGCTTCGAGTATAAGAACGGGGACGTGTACGATGGCGACTGGGTAATGGACCGGCGCCACGGCCAGGGCAAGTTTGTGTGGAGCCCGGGGTCGTCCTTGCAGGAGACGTACGAGGGCAGCTGGGAGAATGAGAAGCGGCATGGCGTCGGCACGTACACGTACGCGAATGGCACAGTGTACTGTGGTGACTGGGTGGACGGTACGCGCCATGGTGTCGGGACGTTCTCGTGGCCCAACGGCGACGTGTACCGAGGCGGGTTTGCCCACGAGATGCAGCACGGCGTCGGGAGCTTCTTCGAGGCCGCGACGGGCAACACGTACGACGGCGAGTGGGTCCACAACGTCCGCGAGGGCCACGGCAAGATGTTGTACGCGAATGGCAAGGTCTTTGAAGGCACGTTCCACGAGGGCCGTCGCCACGGCTCGGGCGTGATGACGTACCCGGGAGGGAACCGGTACCATGGCACGTGGAACCAGGACAAGAAGCAGGGTGGCGGTCGGTATGTGATGCATGTGGGTAGTGACGCCGACGGAGCAGAGCCACTGCGTGTTCGCGTGTTTGGCTATTAGTAATAGATGTACTGGTAGGGCGTGGTCGTGCCCTGGCGGACCGTGAACGCGCCAAAGAGATCGGTCTCGAGCGGCGCCTCGGTCTTGGAGAGCACAGCGTTGGCAAAGCCGCGTAGTTTCGGAGTCACGAGGGTCAGCAGCAGCGTCTGCACTTCGTTGAATTTGTCCAAATTGATGCGACACACGCCGCCCGAGGCCGTGCGGCCATTGAAATGCGGCACGAAGAAGCCGTACTTGCCCGAGACCACGCCGCCGCTAAAGCCACGCAAATCGTTGTCGGGCAAATCCGGTACCTGGCTGCGTCGAGCTTTCGGCAGCTCCAGCACGGAGACGCCTCGTACTGTGAAGTCGTTGGTGTCGATCCGCACGACCTTGCCCGAGTAGACGTTGGCCGAGTCGTTCCGAAACGCCCAGCGGTGCGGCACGAAAATGACGTACTGTTTGTAGGCAAAGCCCCGCACAAAGCCCCGCAGCTCGTCGTCGAGTTGGGTGAGATCGAGGGTCTCGACGGTCGTAAAGTCACGTAGGTCAAGGCGAGCGAGCAGTCCCGAGTACGGGTTCACTTCGATCGACGCGGGCTCTTTGACACGCATGTACGGCACAAAGTAGGCGTAGTGGGTGACTAACCGATACACCACCACGACCATGAGGAGATGACAGTGATCGTTCGCAAGCAAAAATGGCCAAGACCATACCTCGTACGGCGCCGCTAAAGCCTGCGAGCCGCGGGTGCGTGATCGCGAGATCGAGACTCTCGACTCGTGCGAATGTCGTGAGGTCCACGCGGACCACGACGCCCGAGTTGGTCACGGGAAACTCGCGCAAGTTGGTCGTGCGCTCGTCGCCCACTAACGGACGCCGAAACGGCACGAGGTACGCAAAGTCCTTATCTACAATGACACCGATGCGTCCGTCAATCCATCTGTCAGTTGTTCCCGACGCCGGCGTGCGTACATTTGAAGCCGTGACTAAAGCCGACAAACCGCGGGTTGATTGCCTGCAAATCGAGTACCGTGATCCCCGAGGGCGAAAAGTCGTCGAGGTCGAGCCGCACAAACTTGCCGTGGAGACCGCGGTCGTTTTGCTTGGGCACAAAGTAGGCGAACCGCGTGTCGTCCGTGAACGAGGCGGCAAACCCCGCGAGCGTCGCGTCGATGGCCGTGAGATTGAGCTGCTGGATCACGGGCGTCGTCCAGTTGAACGTCATCGCGAGCACGCGGATGACCACGCCGAGGTGCTGCTCGCCGTTGTAAAAGGGCGTGAGGTAGAGGTACTCGGCGTCCTGCACGAGCGGCGTGGGCGTGCCCGTGCGTTGCGGGTGCGGCGTGTACTGTTCCGCGAGCACGATCTGCCAGGCCGTGACCATGTAGTTCTTGTCGTCGGCGGCCGGCGTGAGGTAGCTCTCGTTGTAAAACTGCGTCTTGCTGAACGCCGAGAAGCCACCTTGGAAGCCACGGAACGAAGGGTGTAGGTTGGCCATGTCGAGGGTCGCGAGCTGCGACGCGTAGGGTCCCGTGCCGAGCCAGCTCTCGTAGTCGCTGAACTCGTGGAACCGCGCGGGCCGCGGCCGCTTCTTGCCGCGGATGTCCAGCTGGATCCGAACGACGTGGCCGTGGAACTCGTCGTTGAAATGCGGGATCAAAAACATGTACTTCATGGCTACATCCCCACCTATATGAAAACATCCAAAGCTCCATCAGGTTGTGTTGCGTGTGCGTACCGTAGATGCGATAGTCTTTCGAGACCACGAGCGGACTCGCCTGCATGCCATTCTTGACTGCGATCGCGTAGATCCGACACGCGAATGGCGGCAGCACGACCACGTCGCCGCTCGCGGCCACCGCAAACGTCTGGTTGTCGCCCACGAGATCGTCAGCTGAGACCGTGAGGCTGCTGTTCGCGGTGGCGTCGATGCGGTAGTGGATCGTCGCGCCGAGCTTGGCTGTGAGCAGCCGCACGGCTGGCTGCGTGCTGTAGCGTCCGCCGTCGGGCTCGAACACAGGCGCGTCTACGACGCCCTGCCACTCGTAGTACGTGCCCGTGGGGAACTCGAGAAACGCCTCAGGGTGGGCGTACCGGTCCGAGTACGAGATATAGCAGGTCTGCGTGGAAATGTCGAGATCGAACGAGAGACAAAACGGGTCGGCCACGCACCGTTGAGCACATGCGTCCGCTGTGGACTGAGGAAACTGGCCACCCTCGAGAAAGCCACGCAGGCCCCGTCGGGCGACGGCACGGAAGCGACTGAGAGGGGAGACTGACGTGGTGAGACGTCTTTCTGCATGAAGGATACCGTCGTGTGGGGAGCGAGTCGTCCAGAGATCAGCCGTCGCGCGTGTCTCCGACGAGATCCATCTGCAGCCGCCCCAACAACGGGTCAGTAGTCATTGGTGATCGAGGTGGAAGACCAACGTACTGCTGGGCAGAGACCTCGGCGAGCGTGCCCAGCGCGAGGACGAGGAGCAACGCCACTGCAGAGAGGAACAGTCCTCGTGATCGAAGGAGATCCATTGGGGCTACTGGAGGAGGATCCCTACTTGAAACGTTAGACGTGAACAGGCGCCGCTTCACGACAAAGGAAAGCAAGTATAGACATGGTGTTCCATTAGGACCTTTGCGCACAACTACGACGGGCTGTGGTGTGGGAGGCTGTTGAGAGTGGATGATCATGCGTCGTCCTCGAAGGCCTCGTTGTAAAGGTCGATTTCTACGGCGGACTCTTCGGGAGACGTTTGGGACGCTGCCTTGCTGGATATGGACGAGGTCGACGTCTCGCTGCCGTTGTTGTTCGCGTCGGACGAGACGTGCTTCTTCACGAGCTGCGCGCGAATGTCCTCGATGGAGGCCATGTCGAACGGTGTGATCTCTTCAAACTCGGGCTTTTCCTTCGTCTTGGGCTTCCCGAGCTCCTCAGGCATAGTGAGTCCGAGTGGTGAGTCGTAGCAGACGCTAAAGTCCGCCTTCTGCGGAGAAGTCTCTTTCGTCTTGGGGGATGCTGTGGAGCCCTTGACGATCTTCCCCGGCAACGGAATCCCAGACTTGGGTTTGGGGACGCTCTTGTCCTTGTCATTGCTGGCCACACTGGGCTTGATGAACTTTGTCGGTGGTCTGATGCACGATGACTTGGTCTCGGACGTCTCCGCTTTCTTCGGCGGCGTCGTGTTTGGTGTTTTCTCCTTGGTGGAGTCGCTAGCCGTCGAGCTCTTCTTCTCGATTGATGTGGCTGCCACTGTTGCCTTCTCATTCGAGGAGCTCGGCGACTTTGCGGGCAGCGAGCTCAAGATGGCTTCAATATTGACGTTGTTCTCCACGATCGCACTCAAACTCGCGGAGCGTTGTCGCAGCATCGGCGATGTGCGTGTGCCATCAGTATTTCCCGAAGTCTTGTCCTTCGCTTTGGTCGGGTCTGTTGCCTCCGGTCCAGCAGCTGCAGGCACCTCACTGATCGATTCACGTCTCTTGTCGACGGCAGGTTTGCGGATCATATCGCGCGAGGACATACTCCGCGGACCAAGTGCTGGTGTCTTGGGCTTGGCATTCTGTCTCGCTCGGGCCTCTTCGCGGAGCCGCTTGACTTCGTTCTCACGATCCGCCTTGGTGAGTGCCACCGTGAACTCGTAGATCGTTGCGAAAAACTCGCCGGCGCTTGCCAGAGCCGCGTGGTTGGAGCTGCCAGCGTTTGCATTGTCATGACCACCTGCATCCTCACTGCCATCATTATCACCTTGAAATCCGAAGCGTTGCATGGTATCCTTGAGCAGCCGGATCATCGCTTCCAAGTCTGACTTGAGAGCGTCGGTCGTCGCTGCTGCGGTGTCGAGAAATTCGCCCATGACTTTCACGAAATGGTCACACGGCTCTTTCTCTTCAATGGCGTTCTTGAGCTTCTGGGCGCCGACTTCATTGGTGACGTAGTCGACACACTCTGCGACCTTGGACATATCGGCAGGTAGCTCGGGGATGGGAATGTTCTGGACATCATACAGAGAGGATAGCGATTCGCTGAGTCGCACGGCGTTCCCCTTTTTCTGGCGGATCATACGAGCCACGTAATGCAGTAGTGTGGACGTCTTGTCTGCGGCTTTCAGTTGGGAGAGCTTAGGCAAGTCGCCGAGACGGAAACCCTTGGCACCGCCACGCGGTGTTCCCTGGTTCAGCCGGTTTCCAACCTGCAACACGACCTGGAGAATCGTCTTGAACTCGCAGCTCTGGCCTACTTCTGTGCTGGCAGCACGTAGCTTGTCCACTTTCTGTTGTAAATCGCGTACAAATTGAGGGAACTGCAGCTTGGCTTGCATCGCCGTGAGTCGTTGCTTCAGGCGCGGCACTGTGATTAATTCCTTCAACACTTTCTCTGCCTCATTTAGAGACAACGGATCTCCCTGGTAGCCCGTAATCGCCGCCACTTCCTCATCGGTCGGCAAAATCTTGATGAGCCCTTGAACACGCTCCAAGGTCAGTACGTTGGCATCCACTTTCATTGCTGCCTCGCGGATGGCGGCATGACTCATACGAAACTGCTTGATGATGATCGAAATGTTGTTGGCACGCGAGCGATCAATCAAGAACACGACACGTGGAGACATCAGCTCCTTGGGCACGTGATCCATTGAAAGCGATCGCGTTTGCTTGCCCGGGCCCGTCATTGGTGCTGTCTGAGCTGGAAACTCCTGTTCCAAGAGTCCGAGCTCCGCATCCGCCAGGAAGAGCGGTAACTCGTTGTTCTCTTTGCTCTGCTCTTTCTCAATCTCTTCCCAAATCGTGCCACGGATGGCATCACCCTTCATCTGCTGCCAGTACAAGGGTCGAGTGGTGGGCTTGGCAACCGAACTGGGTGGCTTGATCGACAGACTCAAGTTCCCTCTCCGAGTCGGGGCAGCCGGCGGTGCCCCTGCGGTATCACTCGTCTGGTTGTTTGTTCCGCCAGATGATGCAGGTGGACTAAGCGGTGCATCCGGCGTATCCAGGAGCTCCGGTCGAAGACCAGCCATTTGCATTTTCCCTTTGACCGTATCCGCAGGAGCACCCATTGCAACAAGCTTGAAGAACTTGGCATACGCGGGATCGTCCTTCACCAACACAACTGGTTGGTTCAAGGCGGCTTGGTTGCTTATTGATGCCCCACCGTTTTGCCGATTGGCAAACATGCCTGACAACGCTGCACTCGCTCCAAGTTTCGACGAGGTTCCGGGTGTCTCGGGCGTCTCAGGTCCACCTTTTGTTGGCATCTCGGCGTCAGGCGTGTCCAGCAAGTCGGGATCAAGTCCCGATTGACGCATCTTGGCCTTGACGACTTCAACTGGTGCCATAGTCTTCAGCTTGAAAAATTTAGCGTAGTCAGGGTGGTCTTTTACGAGAATCTTCGGTGCAGGTTCGGCGGTCAGGTTTGCATTGTTGTTGCTGTTGTTATTGTCCTTAGATGGTACAATAGCGTCAGGCGTGTCCAGTAAATCAGGATTCACACCGGCTTGCTGCATTTTTGCTTTGACAGCTGCGGCAGGCGCACCCATGGAGAGTAGCTTAAAGAACTTGGCATATTCTGGATCATCGCGCACTTTCACAGCAGCAATCGTCGCGGGTTCAGCAATGCCGTTGCTATCCTTCGATGGCAAACACGCGTCAGGTGAATCCAACAGTTCAGGGTTGACCCCAGCTTGTTGCATCTTCGCCTTCACGGCTGCAGCGGGTGCCCCCATGGAGAGCAGTTTGAAGAACTTTGCGTACTCTGGATCGTCTCGCACTCGTACAGCAGCAGGCTTTGCGTGCTCATTGTTGTTGTTACCATCTTTCTCAGGTAACACAGCATCAGGCGTGTCAAGAAGATCGGGATTGACGCCCGCTTGCTGCATTTTTGCCTTCACCGCAGCAGGCGGCGCTCCCATGGATAGCAACTTGAAGAATTTAGCATACTCTGGATCATCACGCACGCGTGTGGCAGCCGTTGGAGCTGGAGCTTGCGTGATCGCCGAGGATGGCATATCCGCCTCGGGGGTGTCCAAGAAGTCGGGGTTCAAGCCAGCCTGTCTCATCTTGGCTTTGACGGCTTCGGCGGGAGCACCCATCGAGCGCAGCTTGAAGAACTTGGCGTATTCTGGATCATTTTTGATTTTCGTTGATCCGCTCTGAGGCGCAGGCGGGTGCTCTGGTTTCGCAATTGCAGTATTTGGTGATGCTGATACGCTACTTGGTGCACCTGGTGCCTGGTCCAAGAGAGCAGGATCGAGGCCAGCTTGTTGCATCTTGGCCTTGACAGCAGCGAGCGGGGCACCCATAGTGAGCAGCTTTCGGAACTTCGAGATGTCAGGTCCAGACGACGACGCCTCCGTCGTCGCTTCATTCACGCTTGGTATGGGCGAAATGATAGGCGCTTGCTTTGCTGTACTCTCAGGTTGATCGAGCAATTCCGGATTGACTCCGGCTTGTTGCATCTTCGCTCGTACGGCAGCCTTTGGCGCGCCCATCGCGAGAAGCTTTCGAAACTTGGAGATATCCTGCTCGGTTGATGAGGTCGTGTGTACCATCGGACTCGGCGCTTCAGCTTCCTCTTCCTTGACGGCTTCAAGATGCTCTTCCTTCAGTCGAGGTGATAGAAGCATACTCATTGATGGCTGCGGTGTGGGGACCACCTGTGGACGCACAGGTGTCAGTGGGGGAAGTGAAACTGAGACTGAGGACTTCATAGGCGTCAGTGGTGGCAACGCGAAGGTCCCGATATGACCAGGCATGGGCGACGGTGCCGCAGAATTCATTCCAAAAGATGGAAAGACAGGTCGTCGAGCGTCCTTTTTCACACTGGCAGTCGCCATCGGAGTTGGGGCTGGCGTCGTCGGCAAGCCTTGGCCCTTCTTGAGGTGCTGGAAGAATCCGGCGAGTGCGACTTTGGCTCCACTGGGCTTTGCTCTTGCTTTCATTTCGTACTCATGCGACGACTCGTCATAACTCTCAGTTTCTGTCATGGAACGACGTGGACTGTGCTCCTCTTCGTAATGTGAATGGGTAGGACTCCGCGACGGAGCATCGCCTGACGCTGATCCATGTGCATCACCTTCACCATGGCAGCGGCCGTGGTATGCCGCAAGACTGGGCTTCACGGGTGTGCCGATTGCCAACGCGTACACATCCGAGTCGCTATAGCGAGTCGGCAGTCTCAGGGAAATCCTGCCAGGTATGACGGGTGACGATACAGGCGACTTATTCACGTTATCAGGTGACGATAAGGACTGCTCCATCTTCTCCACAACCTTTCCGCATGCTGCTGTTCCCTCGGACGTGATGGAACTTGCCAGTCTAGCCAACACGCTGAGAAGCTTTTGGGAGGTTTGTTCATCGAGACTCTTGGTTCCTTGTTGTAGCATCGATAGGATGCTTTCAATCGATGGTGTAGCTTTCTGTTCCAGTCCTGCGTTTGTCTCAACTCCGCTGGGCTTGGGTGATGGTAAACAGACTTCGACGGATGGCTGACTGCTTTTCTCCGTACTCCCAAATGCTTTCGCGGAGGAGAAAGCAACGCTCACTTTCGGAATCGAGAGAGATGGAAGCAACGAGCCGGATGGTCGTCGCTGCATCGGATCGGGTGCAGGTGGAGGTGAGATCATCGGTGCTCCTGTCACTTCTTCTGTCTCCGTGTGAAGCTCCGCCATTTCCAGTCGAAGAGACTTCCGAGCCTGCAGACTTCGTGGTCCTTGAGGAGTTGACTGAGTTGCCTGCGTGTCCGCTGCCACACTGTTTGGTCCACCAGTCGGTGCTGGTTCGCTCACAGGAGACTGCTCTGGTTGGTCCTCCAGAGCTGGAATGGTGAGTGAGAGACGGCGCTGCACTGGAGCACCTGACGCTCGAAAGCGGTCGTTTACATGGCTCTTCAAGAACACTTGAGTTTGCATCGCTAAAGCCGTCGATGCCTGCTCAGCGTCATCTGCTCGATGTTTCTCGAGAGTTGTGATAAAGCCCATCTTCTCGAGGTCGTCGCGAATAGCGATTCGTTGGGACGATTCGAGAGTCATGTTCACGATCACGTTCACAAACGTCAGCACGTCTAGTTGGAATGCTCGATCACCATCGCTCCGGATGAAGTTGCTCGCTAGAAGGCTGTATTTAGAGTCGACACCACCGGCCTCGTTTGTACTCGCTCGTCGTACAATCGCCTCCATCACAATCGACAGAGATTTCTGACTATGACAGCAGAGCACGCCGAGGAACTTCAGCACACGCCCACGTTGGATATTGGACGACGAGGTCATGAACAGATCGAGCAGGCCTTCACTGCATGCTTCTGACTCCACGATTGCGCTCATCCCGTTGCTCGAGTGAGACAACGCGAAGAGAGCGTTGAGCGCTTCCACATGTACAAGATCGGACACGGCCTTGGTGGGATCCAGTAACGTGACCAGAGTCTGCACTCCATTGGCACCCACGAATTTCTCTACCCAGTCGCTGTACGTACAACATTGTCAGACACATCCAGACCATCACTTCACTGACGGCAAATACGTACTCTGCGCGCAACACCATGTTGATACGAACAGCTCTGAAGAGATCGTGGAGACTGTCCAACTGGTACTGAGGATCAGCGATCTCTTGAACACACACTTGAGGATCAAGCAGCTCCGTGTGGGCGGCTTCTGGTGATGCCAGGAATTTGTCGAGACAGATGTACAGCCATTTCGTGTCCATCGTCTCAAGAGAGCAAAGCTCATCCAACACCGTCGTATTTACGAGCTTGCGCCGCAAAAGCCCTTCAAAATCCGCTTTGACTTCGGACTCGTCTGGACACGGAGGAATCTACCAGGTGGTTTGTGTCAGTCCGCAGCAAAACAATATGGATGTGAGATGACTCGATCGTACTCACCGGTGGACATCCTGCAAGAAAACGAGCGCTGGCTGCGCTGTCACTTGACGCACTATTACCCATCCTGGAATGCGTATGACACCTTTCACGAAGTTGAACGCCGAAACAAGACGACGCAGCACGTGGACGATATCCGTGCACTCAGATCGCCACCACAAAGATGGAGGAGGGCAATATGTCTCTTGGAGCAGATGCTTCCGAGGAGGAGGATGCACGTGCGATTCTTAGCGCAGCACAAGGTTTGGCGTGTACAGGGTTCGGCGTTGCACGTGATGCCTCGGCGTGGTTGAGCGCGGCTCTATTTGCAAGAGTGCCTCGTACCATCGCATGTCGTCGAGAGAGGGGCCAAGCCCACAGCATAGTGGACGGCTCGCTCGGACGCTATTTCCAACGAGGAAACCATGCCCAACTTGAGCAAAATAGCCTCCGCCCTGCAGTCGCTCCATGAGACTGAGCAATGCAAGTTAGAAACTTGTGAACCGTTTCAACCCAACGGCTCAGTCACAACGAAGGGCTCGGGCTACAGAGGGACTTCAAGAGGCGGCGCGTCGCTCCGCTCATGATTTAGAGATCAGCTTGGATACGCAGTAGATACGTCGCTCCTCCCCAATGAGAGATCGCAGAGTTCTCCACGGCGTCCTTCTGCTGGGGCTCGCTCTACTGTGTCACATTGTGGCTGGGTCGATCTTCATTCCATCGACGACTTCTCGCACGTGCAACGCAGTCAGCGAGTTCTACGATGCGTCAGTACTCGGGTGCAATAGCTGTACGCGACCAGTGGGTGGAGCAACCACCCCAAATTCGTTGTTGGTAAGTGCACAAACTTTGGTCCTCTTGTTGGTGGAGGCCTGAAGTTAAGATGCATGGTCTTGCGTATCTCGCAGACTGCCGACTCGAAGAACACGAATGCAATTGGGATCGCAGCATCGTGTACATGTCGGTACGCATAAGCTGGCCTTCAGCTTCTCTGTTGGGTCGGATTGATCTCACATAACTGAATCATCGACAGAAATTCGTCGTATTGGAAGAGCGAAGAGGACTCGTTCTGTGCATCGACGTGGCCGGCCCCCTGCAACGTGGATTTCTGTGTGACTTGTCCAGCGGGGCTGGTTCCTAATATCGACCACAGCCGTTGCCTCGAGTGCGGAAACTCGACACTGGGCATCGATTCAACGACCAGCGATTGCAAGTGCGCTGCCAACTCCATCCTTGTCGAGAAGAATGAGGTACGGTCCAGTCGAACAGCGAATGTACTCCATGTACGCCTGTGGCTGACATGTTTCGTCGCAAACGATTGAGTAGAACGGCTCTCTCCTCTCGGCAAAAGAGTGTGTGCAGTGTGCAAACGACACACTCAGCGACTCCTTCACGAACGCATGTACACCGTGCGCCGATCCGGCCATGACGCTTGCGATTGATACGAGGAGTGGAGTGCGAACCTGTACTTGCAAGTCTGGCTATCAGCTTGTCAGCAGCTCGTGGCTCAGTGTGAGCAAGTGCGTTGCGCAGTCACGAACCGCGATTCTGAACAGCAAAGTGAGCCTGAACCTTGCGTCATCAGTGAAGTTCGTCGACTTTAGTGCCGAGGAGGCTGCCGGCACTCCGATGACGGTTTCCTTCTTGAGTGGTGCGATACTTGGGTAGAAGAAAGGTTGGAGACAATTCGTAGCTCACTCTCTCTGTCCTCCATGTGGACTTGCCTAGATCTGGTGGACGACATGTTCCTGCTCGTAGCCAGCGAATGCTACTTTTATCGGAGTGAGAAGCAGATCCGTTTCTGTCAGGCGCTCGGTAACTTGTGCGTTCTCCAACACTTGAGTCCAACTGCAGCTCCGTGTGCTCTCTTTGAGCTAATCCAGAAGGGCGGCCGAGCGACGTCAGCCAACGGAGTGAGCGGTTGGTTCTACACGTTGCCGTTCCTGGAGTACTCCACAAATGCACGAAGTGTGCTCGAGTCCTCTGGGATTGGAATGAAGGTGACGTCCCGTCAAACTTGGTTTCGGAAGGCTGATCACTAATGAAAGCTGGGCGCTGATGGTAGATGTCGTTCGATGAGATTTCGAATCCTGACACGCACGATCACTTGGAATTCGTTCTCGCCGCATACAGTGTAAACGGAACCCTTAAGAGCTTTCAACGTCTCTCGAACCAGCTTTTGTATTGCCTGGATGCATCGGTATCAGCCACAGCATCTTCGACGTCGGCAATCCCGTTGTGGACAAGGTTTGGCGTCAGCACATCCAGTCATTTCACGTGCGACTTGTCCACGCTGGTCACGGATAGCATGGAACTTTATGAACTGTACCTCGTCGACAAGTCGAAGGCCGAGGGAACTGACGGGCGCTACGTGTCCGTTCCTGTAAAGAATCTCAACTACGCCGATGAAAGAGGACTGTACATCAACCAGAACGGACGCCAGTCCGATGCGCAAGACGACTTCCTCAGCAATCGTTTCTTCCTCTTCGATGTTGCCTCTGGAGTACAAGTCGGAGAGAAGAAGACGCGAGTGTACCGGTACGCAAACTCGATCAAGCTCACAATCCGCACGCGGAGCGAAGACCCCACTGCTATCCACCCGCCCTTCTTGACCATCTCGTACGTCGACACACAGATGCCGTCCCAAGCTGCCTCCATTCAGTTTCAAGTTGTGTATGCATCTGACACCAGCAACTTTTGGTCGGCAGCCACAACGATATTCTCGATTGCGTGCATCATCGCTGGTCTCAGAGTGCTCCTCCACGTCTTCACATGGCAGCGCCGAAACACCCGCCACGAAGAGATGGCCCTCACAGCATGGCATTCGTTCCTTCACTTGATCACTAGCTTGCTTTCCAACTATGCGCGTGCATGCTTTTTCGTGATGTTCATCCTGTGCTCGTACTTCTTGCTGTTCTTCAAGCTGCAATCGGCTGTGTTTTTGCTGCTACCAGAGACCAACGCTCAGCTCCAACGAGTGCGGATGGACGAATACTACCCTTTCCGTGTCATGCTCCAGGTCGCCTTCACTTTTCAGCTTGCCACGGTGATTCATCGCATTTACCAGCAAACCCAGACGCAATTGTTCTTGATCGACTGGGAGAAGCCACGGGCCAAGGTGATCGACGTAGACTCGAGCCAAGTGCAGCCTGCACCCGTGAGCATCTGGCGGACGATATTCGTGGCAAACGAATGGAACAAGCTTCAGACTGCGCGTCGCACGTCGCTTCGCCTCACACTCATTGCGATGCTCTTCTTGCTGTACGGTTGCGACTTGCGATCACTTGCGCTTCCCATTCCTCGAGCGCAAATGAGCTATATGACGACGAAGGCGGCGACAGCATCAACACTGACCACGGATGCTGATATGACGATGAATATGTATCTTCGCTTTGCCATGGTGGCTGCAATATGGATGCTGCTATGCTTGGCCCAGCGATTGTGGAAGTGGCTGATATATGAACGCTTCTTTGATGAACCGCGAGAGCAGCTGTTTGTCGACTTGTGCACAGTCGCAAAAGTGAGCTGCTTCATCGTCGACGAGACTTATCATGGCTTTTACTTGCATTGTCGCTCGCCCTACCCGTTCGCAGATGGAACAATGAGCGAAATCGTCGAGCAATTGAAACAAGAGACTGCTGGTCTCACTGTTGGTCGTGGCTTGGATAGCAGTGTGCCTGACTGCCAGGTATTTGAGATGTTCTTCACGCGACGGTGGAAGAGAAAATATTTGACGATGTACAACGCAGTCCACGAAACAAACGCAGCTCGACGGGATCGACGAGAATCAGGAGAGCAAACCGAGGCCCTAAAGCCATCAATTCGAGCTGGCGGCGGAGTACATCGCGGAAAAGCCGGTATGATGCCATGGCAATCTCAGTCAACAGCAGGATTAATGCATGGTTGGCATTCGTCTGGCATCCAAACGACCCCAAGCATAGTGCAGCATGCGACCGAGCTTTGCGACTTCCTGAAAACGTTCATCGAAAACCAAGATGATCAGTTTCGATGGCGCATGTATCGCATGGAGACGTGTTTCAGTCGCTTTTTCGGGATCCCACCAGAAATGTCGTCAACACGGCAGTCATACTTCCTACCGGGTAAGTCTCGGTCAGCTTGAGCCACACTGATGTACTGCACAATCTCCCATGGCTAAACTCTTGTGTTCGTACCTGAAGATACCGGCGCGCGCTTCACTCGCGTGTTCTGTCTCGGGATCGAGAATGACCTCATGCTTATGGATATTCTGGTGCGTCGACTTGCGGGATCGGCTCACTGACTTTGACAACTGACTCGGTGGAACTCGTGACAGTGCTTCACTGCCTTTGACCTGTGGTATGACAACCATGCCATCTCTGCACTCGCCACGTACCTTCTTGATGATCTCATCAGAACTTTGCGCTCACATCTCGGAAGCAAGCGAATTTCACAAACATCGCTAGTCGACCCACGATTCCTAATGAAATCATAAAACTTTCTGGTGAACAACACAACGGATCGTACTTGGATTTCGACAGAAACACAAAGGTCTACGTCTTGAAATCCAAGCTTCGCGCCCAATCCAACTCAGAGCTATCCTCTGAGATGACAGTGGACCACCGCAATGCGGCAAACGAGGCGGGGGAGGAGACATCATCAGCATGAGTCTTTAAGAACTCGGCCTCGCACTTGTCAACGATTGCCTTGTTGTTGTACGGGGTTGTAGGCTGTTGCGACTTATCGCACAACGAGGGCACACAAACTGTGATGACATACGAGCAGAGATTGGGCTCCTCGACATTATCGATCGTCGGAGCCTACGAGTACAAACGTTGCGTGAGTACAGCTCGATAGACCTGAAAGTTACTCGCAAATTGCACTCACCGTTGGCTGTGTCTTACAGCACGTGTACACCACCTTCGTGTTGCGAAGCTCGCCGTTCTCATCACAGTGCTGTCCGCCAGCAAAGTATTGCGAAATCTCAGCGCCCCTGCCCTCGATCCCGTCCGCGGGTTCGGCCTTGCTGCCATCACTGGCGACGAAGACGCCCATGCTCCAGTCACTCGGTCGTGAGCCGTCCTGCTCCTCGTGGAACTGGCGTACCTCCTTCCCGTAGCACACTTCGTACGACCACCAGCCAGCGTTCGCAGTCACACATTTCCCCTCGAGCTCTTTGCGAACGAGTTCCTAGTCGACATCACTAGTTCAGTTCCGGCGTTAAGCTACGAGAAACAGATACGTCCCAAACGTACTCGCTTCTTCGCCAGCTCGTCGTCCGTGGTCGACTTTGCCTTCTCCTTGGCCTTGGCCGACACCGACTCCATGATGTTGGTGTGGATGCATTCCTGGAGATCGTCGTGGTGGAATCGCCATCTAAATAGTATGCAGAGAGTCAGTCGGGCGTCCACTATGTTCTTGCTCGAAACGACACGTACCCGACATGGCGGTTGCACCCGCCACAGCGCAGGTCCTTCCAGCTGTATCCTTCAAAGAATGTCGCCTTGCTCGTGAACGCCTCGCCTTCGATCCCCACGGCCTTTCTAAAGGCAACGAGCTCCATCTCCATCTGCAGGATGTCACAGTCGGCTTAGCATATCCGTCACCACCGCTCACCACCAGCTCTCCACTCACGCGGCTCGGGTTCACAAACGTATGGATCTCCCCACTCAATTCATGCGCGTGCCGTGAGCTCACGGCCTTGGACACGTCGGGAAACTCCATGTGATCACTAGCGAACCACGACCTCGTCAACAATCCAACCCACTTCATCACGACCTCCCCACGACCGCACACGTACTGCTTGTGAGCGATCGTCGCTCCACACATGCGGCACCGCACGACCGGTCCCTTGACTTTTTCTTCCACTGAGTCCGTGGGCTCCATGTCGTCGCTCACGACGACGGCCTCGCCGACAATGTCCGCCGCGACCATCGCGAGCGACGGCGCCAGCGGCTTGAGAGCCCACGCGTTGCCGACGAGTACAGAGACGAGGCAGAGTGTGGCCCATACACAGAGCAGCGGACGCGACGCGGCGCGGCGCATCGTCCTCACGAGAGGGAGAGAGAGAGAGTTCGTCGTCTTGCCTTTCACACGCACGTGTCGAAATGGCAGGGGAAACCTTGCGTTCTCTTTCTTTTCTTCCAATGGAAATACTTTATGGATGCGTTTTGGCCAATCGTATGATCATACGTCAATCCGATCAGCGTCTGTGATCTCTCTCGACAGCAAGGATCTTGCTCATATACAGGAACAAGGCGATCATGGGCAAGCGCGGCACCGGCGGCGGCGCGAGCAACGCGAAGGAGCTCAAGATGTTCTTGAAGAACCGCATGTGGCGCGACCACTGGCACGCGATCGTGGCCGTGTTGGTGGTCGTCGTCGCGGTGTTTAGCGCCACGGTGTTCCAGTTCTCCACGTCCAAAGACCACATCTACCGCATCGACGTTTCCAACGAGCCGCTGCTCGCGCGCGTGTTCCAGTCGGGCGAGCCGTGGGTCGTGCTCTGCTCCAAGCCCGACGATCTCATGCCCGAGGTCTTCAGCAAGGCCTCCAAGCGGCTCGCCGGCCAGAGCTTTGTGGGCGTCATCGACTGCACGCAAAAGCTGCCGGCCTCGGGCAAGACCGTGCTCGCTCGCTTTGGCATTAAGAAGAGCATCTCGCCCACCGTGTTCACGGTCGCGAACGGCGATAAGCCCAAGCAGGTACGGGACTCTCTATCGTTCTTGGTTTCTATAGGATGCTCACCGTGTGTGGGTATGCACAGATCTTCCTCAACTACCTGCAGACCTCCAAGGCTCTGGCCAAGCGTGTGGCCGAGCAGACCAAAAAGACGGCCGCCGAGGTGCTCAACTCGGCTCAGCTCGACGCCAAGTGTCTTCAAAAGACCGAGTGCGTGCTACTGCTGCGTGGTGCCAAGTGGAAGCCGTACGAGCGGCAGTGGCTCGACCGGCTCATGGCCGAGCACCGCACGCTGCCGTTCGCGTGGCTCGACGCGACCGTGGCCAAGCTCTCGATCGAGTCGGCATTGCCCAAGTTCACGTCCGGCGAGCATCGGCTCGTGCTGTTCAAGAAGCAGCGTGACGCGGAGACCAAGAAAACCGTCGTGACGGCCAAGGCGTTCCGCAACGCGTTTGAGCTGCTCGCGGTGCGGCAGTTTCTCGCGGAGGCTCGTCCCTCTGAGCTCACGCCGCTCGCGAAAGCGCCGACCATCGCACGCCGCAAGACTGCGACCCGCAAGACACAGAGAAGAGAGTCAGACGAGGAAGGCCCCGCAGAAGAGTCGTATGCGGAGCGTCGCCGTCGCGAGCGTCGCGAGGCCGACCGAGGCGATGACTACTATTTTGCCCAAACAACGGACCCGTTCCGGTCCGAGGAGGAGGCAGACGACAGTGGTGACGATGTTGCATCGGCGGGCGACGGCACAGAGGCAGTCGACGAAGTGATTGACTTGGACGAACTAGAAGACGACGCGTGATCTTACGGGTTCGATATGTCACAGAACGAAAAGGTAGGTAGAGAAAGCAAAGAACAGTGGAAGAACATGAAGCATTGAGGGATCATGTTCTTTGTTTATCGTTTTGGTGGTCAACCAAACACTAGAAACTAGTTAGGAGGTCCTAGTGGTGGCCCACATAAGGATAACGACGACACGGGGTTTTGACACGGTGACACGGCGACACGGACACGAACAGGAGAGGAGGGGGTGGAGGGGTAGAGAGGAGATGGAGATCACTGGGTCCTGTTTTTCTTGTGTTTATGGCTGCTTTCCACTTGAGCAACAGTGTCGACGTCTCCACAGAGGAGGAGACGGGGCGTGTCGTCCGAAGTCGAAGAGCTGCGTCGGCGCGCGCGCGTCTTTTGGCGCGGCGCCGCAGCGGGGCGAGCCTGAGTTAGGGTCAGTGGCTCCACCAGTCGTTTGTGGCGCTTGGTGGGCGCGCGGAGTTCGTCCGCCAGCGCCAACGACGTAGTGGACTCGGTCGAGTCCCGGTCGGTCTGGCGACGCTTCTTGGTGCGTCGGGGAGCTTCCTGGAGCATGGCGCCGCACGTGGTGCAGTCCGACGAGAGCCGACGGCGGCGCTTGGCCTTTTCCTTGGTGAGCTTCTCAAGCGACGAGAGCCAGTTCTGGGAGCTGTACTCCTTCAGACTCACGTAGCCTTCCGAGACTTGCGGCGGCTGGCCGAGGAACTCGATGTACGCCGCACAGTCACGAAGCACGGGGTGGCACTCGATCCAGCGGAGCAGCGCCTCGAACTTGGCGCGACGGTCTTCCAGTACGTAGGTAGATGAGGAACTACGCCACAACATGCCCAACACGGCCGAGGAGATCAACTCCTTCTGCGGGAACGGCGGCAGCCCGCTGTCGCCAATCGCATGCTGCGGGTCGGGCGCGGCCGCGACGATCGCGTCTTTGATCTTGTCGTACAGCACCGCAAATTCGTTGTAGCGGCGCCGCACCGAGTAGCTCTGCACGTCGTCTTCCTCGCACACGTCGAGCTCGCCGTAGACAGGCGGCACCTGCGCGTGCACGTAGCGCAGCTCGATGTCCACCTGGTAGTACCACACGCCCGACGCCGCGCGCGCGTACTCGTCGACGCGGAGCCCACGCACGGCGCGCGGCGGCGCGGAGGAGGAGGAGGAGGCGGCTCTTCCTGCGGCGACGGCTGGGGCCTGAGGTACTGCGTCCATGCAAGGGGGGGAGAGGAGGGCTGGAGGAGGAGGGACGCTTGCACGATCCGATGGAGGAGGCCTTGGGCCGGAGCCGACGGATCCACAAATGACCGACAACAGCACAGACAAAACTGGCTGGCGCGGAAAAAGCGGAGGATCCCCTTGACCGGACGGAACAAATTGCGACGCACGCACGCAATTGCGTCCCATCCCCGTACACAAAAAGCGACAAAAAGGACCGGCATTCAAACGCAAAATAGTACGTACCGGCAGCACAAATTCCTTCCCTGAGAAAAGCCAAGCGGCTACACACTGGCGGGTCGTCGTCGTCCACACTGCACCGAACCGAGAAAAGAAAGAAAGAAAACGACGGTGAAGATCCCCCAATTTTCGTTCCTTTCCTCTCTTCTCCTCTCCGTCTCCTCTCTCTTCCACTGTCGACGGAGGATCCCCCAGCCGTGTTGGGCGCAGAGTGTGGATTTTTTTCATACAAGAACGTTCTGTTGGGATACGAACCCACCTTCCCTGAACCTTCCGGTTCGAATAAGATCTCTTTCATCACCGGGGGCAACCGACCGCCACAAGCGAATGGATATGCATCCCATGCCACGTTTCATGTTCATGGGTCGGCACGGCGTGAGTTGTCGAGACGCTACACGACAGCGTATAGCGTAATAGCACAGCGTGGCAGCATGGTCCCCCCTCCGCCTCCTCCCAGTTGAACTCCCTCCTTTCTCATGTGAGTGGGTCGTCACAGCCACTCGAAAGCGTGGGCCAACGACCACCATCAGAACAATTCCCTTCGCGCCAAACACGGAAGGTGGTGGCCGATGAAAGGGCGCCACGAACCAGACGGCGCCAACCACTTCAACGAGTTATGGATGTGAAACCCTAACCCTTTGTGATGTGCTCGCCGCACATTTTGGCGCCAGATTTCTGTCGGAGCTGAGCGACGGGTGCAATTCATTTCATTTTCGAAATTTCGAACTGGTTTGAGACATTCACACCCAAGGGAAAATTACCGAAACCAAATTTAGACACTTCGCCCCTCTCCAAGTCGATCTGTGTCTTTAGTCGCTTCTCAGATTTACACAAATTCAAGCTGAAGCTTGGCTTGGCTTAGCCTGGCTCAACTTGGCTCAGCTTGTGGATCTTGAAAGGACGCGGCCTGTCGTCTCGTCTCGGTGCAAGTCTGCATCGCGTCGTAGCGCCCCCCCACCATGCCGCATACGCTGGCCGTGGAGGCCCGCTTCACGGTCACGACGTTCCTTAAGCGCTGGGTGCAGACGGGCCAACTGACCTACAAGTTCTCTGTCCACGAGAACGCGCTCGAGCCCACTCGGGTGCGGGCGACCTTCAGCAAGCCCACACCGGAGACCCCAGCACCAGCAGCCGTCGCGCATCTCTACTTCCGTCTCGACACCGATCTCCGAGAGGTACTGGGCTTCACGGTCGAGAGCGAGACGCATTTCCACGCCGTCGATGAGCTGCGCTTCGACGAGAAGATCCTCGACCATGTCGTGCGACGCAAGCTGCTGCTGAAGACGCAAGCGCCCGTGCGGCTCAGCGACGAGTTCTCATCCACGCGCGTGCCAGCGCTGATGAGGGAACGCGAAGAAGAGAAGCGTGACCACGACCGTGAGGTGCTGGAGGAGTATTTGCTTGAGCGGTTCCAGCGGAAAGATCCCTATAACGACGGCCGCTTGGCGTTCCACGAGTGCCGCGATGTGATTATGTCGCTGGAGCTCGCGACGGTCAGTCGCCGCGACCGCGAGATTCTCTTTGCATTTGTGGAGCTGGATCGCGATGAGATGGTCGACTATGGAGCGTTTGTGGCGATCGGTGCCGAGGTGATTGACACGCTCGTGCATGCCAAGCCGTTTGGCTCGAGTCGAGCGGAGACCCTGGCCGAAGCCAAGGGCGAGGACCCGATGGCCGAGGCCGTCGAGTGCTTCCAGACGCTAATCAAGCACCGCCAGTTCTTCACGATGGACCGCCTCACGCACGTGCTCGATGCATTCCGTCCCGCGACGCCGGCGCCGTCGGAAACGCGCGTGGACGAGGCCGCCGAGTCGCTGGGCGAGACCACTCCTTCTCTGGCGGAAGAAGCCGACCGGGAAGACGCCGAAGAAAAATCCGAGTCGACGAGCCGCATGTCCACACCCGCGCCACCCGCCGAGCTGTACGTCACACGGCGCCAGCTCCGCACGAGCCTCGAGTCCCCGTCGCTCTTGCTCAGCCGGGCCGAGATCAATCTCATGACGGCGCTCGCGACCACGACGCCCAGCGGCCAAATCGCATGCTCGCAACTTCACGAGCTACTGCAGCACGTGCAGACCCTGGTCTTCCGCTTCCAGACACGGAGCTTCACGGACCGTGTGGGCGCGTATTTGCACCAACAGTTTGCCAACTACGAGAGCAGCCACCTCGTGGGCTCGGCCGAGCATTTGAAGCAGCGAATCCGTCAGCGTGAGATCAAGGTGGTCGTCAAGGACATGAAGAAACTGCTGCTCTCGCCGTTACAGGCCGCGCAGCTCGTCGCATTGTGTGAAGTCGCGCCCGTCGATCCCGACCACGTTGTCCAATTTCCCGAAAGTATCCCTCAAATGGTCAACTGGCTCGCCAAGCAAGTGGAGCTCGACGAGCTGCGCGAGCTCGCCTCGGCGGTGCACGCGATACATCAATCGCCCATGAACGAGCTTCTCGTAGATGAAGAGCTCGTGCGGCAGCACGCGATCGAGGCGTTTGAGCAGCTCGACGAGAAGCGCGCGGGTGTGCTGGCGATCGGAGACTTCCACACGAGCCTTCAGCAGATCACGCGAGCGATCGGCACCACAGCG
Organism: Pythium plurisporium; assembly: GCA_023336035.1. NCBI lineage: Eukaryota > Oomycota > Peronosporomycetes > Pythiales > Pythiaceae > Pythium > Pythium plurisporium. Next base: position 22,857 of record JAADVY010000019.1, read on the forward strand.
TTGGAAGACATGGACGATGTTGCCGTGATCACGGCACTGGCCGATCCCATGGGCCAAGGCCGCGTCAACTACATTTACTTCCAGCAGCTCGTGTACCCGGCGCTGCGTTGGCTCATGTACGAGCAGCGCGTCCGCCAGTGCCGTCGTGAAAGCTCGCAACGCGCTGATGCGAAGCGTGGCGACGACAACGACGACGATGTCGCGTTTTCCAAATGAAATGAATACACGTACATTTGTATACATCGCTATTCCACGCCTTCGAAGACTTTAGAAATCACCGGCGAACTCACCGGGGCCGTCGTTTCCGCCTCCGTCGCTGTTGTTGCCGTCGCCAGCTACATCGACTGGGGGGTTGTCAAGCGGGTTCGTCACTTCCAAGGCCTGCGGAAGCTCGTTGACGTCCCCTTCGTTCGGGTTGGCGCCCTGTACGTTGGGGATACTGTCGTCTGGGACCTTGTCCTCTCCACTTGCTGCCATGGCTTCGGCGAGACCCACAGGATCGATGGCGCCGTCTGCAACTGCCTGGTCCTTCTCGTCCTCGTTCGATTTTTTCTTGCCTTCCTTGTCGCGACTCTCTTGCAAAAAGTACAATGATGACTCGGTTTTCATCGCGCGATGGTTCGGGAATGGATTCCCCGCGAGAGAGAGCCCTGGTCGACGTAAGCATGCTACGAACTGGAAGACAATTGGCAAGTTGCCGTCCATCATACGAGCATGGCGTTGCTTCAATATTGTCGCAATCTTACGTTCCAGCTTCGGGCGGATCCAGCGGCGTAGTGCAATGTACTCACGGATGATCGGAGTAGCAACAGGCTGGGGCTCCTTCGCAGTGACCGGAGTCTCTTTCACAGGAGCGGCTGGTTGGTGATCGACAACCAACTCAAAAGACGAGTCTTCGGCCGATTGTGTTGCTCCTCCACTCCTTAACGACGCCATCTTCTTGATCGGGCCTTTCGGCAGATCATGCCACAGCCATTTTCTTCCCGTCTGGCAGTCGGTTTGCAGAAGCGCACGAATCATGCTCTGGATGTGGTTACGGCAGAGATCCATCAACATCACATCGAGACCTCGTAAAGCGTTCGTGAGACTCATCTCGTCTGCCACCTTCATCGTTTCGTCCACCGCAGCAGCAATGGCCGATTCGTACAACGTCACGCACGTGCTGGATAGATTGCTCACGATCTGGTCGAGCGTTTGCGTAAGCTGGCCGTGGGTGAGCAAAATATCGTCCAAAAAATCGTGGTAGCCGCAGAGCGAGGGCTCGCGGAGGTAGTTCATCGCAAGCACTTGGAATCTGCCCCTGAGGAATCTCAGCTTCGCGTCGGGGGGCAACAACAGCTGGTCTCTCTCTTTATTGAGCCCTCGCTTCTTCTCGTCCTCCTCGGTCGGAGAGATGAAGGTAATGGACGCAAGCTGGTCATTCATCTGCGAACTGCTCTGGAATGCAACCATCAGCACGTCCAGGAACGAATTGAGCCGGAGCGGGGCCATAATCTGGGCAATACGCCGCTGGAACATCCGGTTGGGACTCTCAAGACCCGACTGAAACTTTTTCTTCAACTTGACAAACAAGAAATCCGAGTACGCACTGGTTGAGTTGATCACAGAAGTTTCCACGGGCTCTCGAATAGTACTCAGCAGCATCGACTTGAGCCATGCATGTGTGTTCATTCGGGCGATGCCCCACACATTCGGCTCTCGCAGCGAGAATTTGCGCAATTCCTCTGTGAGCGCTCGCTTTTCGTAGAAAGAACGAATGCGGAGATGCTGCATTTCATCTTCGAGATCACCGAACACTTGACACTGGCGATGCAGCTGTGCCTTTTTGAAGAAGTTGAACAAGAAACGAATCTCGTAGACTCCTGGATCGTTAGGGGTCGTAACGGTCATTCGTCCGGAGCACGGTTCACTATCACTCGCTTCGAGGTACGCTGAGGGGGGCACAATTTCGATGCGCGCACACTTGGCTTCCTCCGATCCTGACGAGCCAACTCCCGATCCATCAGCTCCGTGGACCCTGTAGAACCCGATACAATTCCGCATTTTGGGGTTGGAAAGAATGCTGTACGCGACACCGTAGATAGTCCACGAGAGGTTGAGCTTCTCTTGTGATCCCACAAGTGGCCGGTCGCACGTGAGGTTCATAAAGATATTGAACGTCCCGATCTGGATGGGATTCGATACATAGCGTTCGATAAGCTCGTAGTTCTTCTCGGCAGGAGCTTGTGGAGCAGCAACACCGGTCGGCAAGACCTTCTGGCTCTTGGGGGCTGCTGCAGCTCCTTTGACAGCGTCTTTACCAGTATCGATGCCGACAACTTTATTCTCGCCTTCGGTGCAGCGCAGGTAACAGAACTCAAATCCGTGGAGACCATACTTGGACTGATAAATGCCGGCATCATTTCCATAGATGAAAGTCTCAAATGTCGGGTCATTTTCTTTCACACAGTTATTTGCCGGTCGGAACTTGACCTGCCCGCTCACGACCTAACGACAACGTTCGTGGTCAGCTTCGATAAACATAGTGGCATGCGATTCTCAAGACAAACCTTTCGGACTCGCTTCGCTGCTTCTTCACGTGAGGCAGCGCCAAGACTGTAGGCACGACTGATGCGGGGCGCCTATAAGTGATACATAACCCAAACGTCAGTTTTGATAAACTTCAGTGGCGGAGCGTAGAGTAGAGCAATACCTTCTCATGAAACTTGTTTGCGATGATGTCGTCCTCAAGGATGTCAGGGAGCCTCTTCTTGTACGGTCTCAGGTGACGATCTGTCATGATCTTATCCATCGTCTTATCCGCCTCTGTGAGCATATTATAATGCTCCTCAACTCTGGCTTTCACAACCTCCTCTGTGTCATGCTCGGATTTCACCTCTTGGATCGTCTTCTTCATTTTTGACACCTCCCGCACCGTCAGATCACGAAGACTTCGAGCTTGCAGCATGATCAGCTCTCTCTCGGCGTCTTCGCTCTCATTCTTTGGACTCCAACCGAACGGCTCCGCATCTTGATGCTTCAGAAGGCGATAGCAGATACAGTCATCCATTGTTCGAATTGTAAGATCTCCCTTTGCTCGCGCGGGAAACATGCCAATGGCATCGAGTGCGTGGAATCGCTGCTTTGCATTCACTTGCCAACTGATCGTGATTTCGCCCTCGCCCGAGTCCAATGCATCCGTGAGCACCACATAGCTGACTTGTGGCATTGCATTCAGCTGAATAAGTTCTTTCGTGGACTTAATCAACCCGGTTGACTCGACAAGAGCAGCTAGAGCGATGTCATTGTTGCCCTCTCCACGTTCGTTCTCCTCGTCACCCTCACCGTCCTCTTCATCCGCGCCAGGATCTTCAGTTGGATCATCATCGCTCTCGTCTGCTGCGGCATCGGAGTGCTCCGAATGACGACCACCTGCGCCTACGTGCAGAACGCCTCCGGCAGGACCTATCAGCTGTGCCATCGTAGCTGCTGTGGTGGCAGCGCTGGAAGTAAAAGATGGCGGAGCTCCTGCTGGCGGAGCTCCTGCTGCTACTGAAGAAATCTCAGCTCTTGCTGAAGCTTGAACTCCAGGTGTTGCACTTGCTAGCGGTAGCGCTCCAGGTGCTTGTGTTGCAGTAGCTACTCCGTTAGCTGCTGATCCGCCACTCTGCCCGCTAGCTGGTACTGTTGGATCCACTCTACCTGGAGGTGCAGACGCCTTCTTCTTTTGAAGCCTCATCATGACAGCATTAGTGTTAACTTCAACATCAGGCATCTGCTCGCGCACTTCTTTGACTTTGTCCGCCACTTCTTTCACTTTGTCCGCAACCTTTTTGGCTTTCTCAAGCTTCTTCACAATACCCGCAGACTTCGCGAGGTTCTCCGCTGTCTCGACGTAATCCATGTAGGCCTGGATCATCTGCTGGTTGAATTCCAGCACTGGCGTTACCACGGCTGAAATGAGCGTGATGCCCAACAGTATTGTGCGACTCTCTTCTTTGGATGCGTACACCATGAGCAATGAAAAGATCTCAACGACGGAACTGCCCCACTTGAGCAGTGTACTGTAGAAACGAGTATCCGACAAGTACACCACATCGTCCTCTCCTCGGAAAGCGAGCAGCCAGTGGAATCTCCATACTGGGTCTTTTTCTCGCTCGGAATCAGGGATATCAGCCTGCAAGAACTGACGATTGAGGAAGTAGCTGAACACCGGCCCTCGGTTGAGCACCTCAGCAAGGTATGCTAGCACCATGGTTTCGGGGATGCATAACCAGAACAAACTGATAATCTTGCCATGGAGGGACATCATCTGGAGCTGCTTGATTTCGCCACTTGGCTCCATTCGATAGCAATCGTTCGCTCGCTCCTGGACGTTGAACTCTGTCCACTGCTGTTCACCCCAGAGGCCCAAGGTCACCAAACAAATATTGACAAATGGCATGACCATCTTGTCCTTGATGTACTGTACCTTCCACGCGATATTGAAGCGCAGACAGAAAATGTCAAACACCTTGTACGTTGACTTCGACTTCATCAATGGGTTCGGATACATATGATCAGCACGTAAGCGCCACCCCAGGAATATTCCGAGCGCACGACCGATTGACTGGAGCATGAGATGAGCGTAGACGTTGACGAACATGAGGAACAGACCAATGATGCCGTACTTCTTCATCAACTCACGGAACGCCATATTGACATAGTCATCGTAATGGCGCGCAAAACCCGTGAAGAGCGGATTTCGAGGGCCCTCTCGCATGCAGCACTTGGATTTGGTCGCGCAACATGACGATCCATTTCCTTTGCAGCAATTGCAGCACGCCCCCAATTTGCTGACACAGCTGGCAGTCCCGAATTTCAGTGCACGAATCGGGTGGAACTCGACTAAGTTCGCATTGCTGTGCACAGCAGCTTTGATATCCAGTCGATCACGGCTCTGAGCAAGCGTCTTCAACCTCTCGGGTTTTTCAAGCTCCGAAATTGGCACCCAGCTGAACAAATCCAACAGCAGCAACGGCAGACACACGAAGAGGAAAAAGATAATGAGCACGAGAGCGGCAATCCCAAATCCGTGATTGACCTTAGCAAGGCTGACATTGGGACATGTCGGCGTCGCGGTCGTGTAGAGCGTGAGATTCGTGAGCGTTGCTGAAGTGTCGTCGTGGACCAAGTGGTAAAATTCGGACCAGTTTTGTGAGATGAACAGTACACACGATTTGATAGCGAGATACAACGGGATCACGAGAAGCGCGCCGACTTGTTCAAGAACGCTGAGCACTCCTTTTCCTGGATTGATGGGAAGATACATGTGTAGCTTCTGCACTTTCCGCAGGAGGTCCTCTTGGACGACGACATACACGATGAATGTAGCAGAAAAGATCATGCCGAGCACAGCAAACAAGAAGAAACCGCTCAGACACTCGCCAGCGACGTAGAGTTCTTTGAGTGAGTCTACGAGTTCTTGAATGTACCCGCTGAAGAAGTCATAGATTTTCATCAACACATTTTCCAGTGGGCCGAAGTACGTTGCAAGTCGGTCTCTAAAGCTCTTCATGATACTCTGAAGGCCCTTGACATCAAATTTGAAATTTCCAGCCAGCACGTTGATGTTGAAGGACAAACTGACGACGGCAAGGAAGTACTTGATCAACGACAAATACGCCTGGCCAAATGCCTTGAGCAAAAGCTTTCCCTGGTCAGACATTACCACGCGGTAGATGAACTTTCCAAACATAATTGCAACCTGCACGGGCGAGTACACAATCATCGCACGCTCGACATAAAACGGCCCGTAGCGACACAACTCGCCAGCAGAAACTTCAAGAGACGTTGCTATTGTCGCGGTGCTGGTGTTTGCATCGGCTCGGCGAACATACTTGGCGACGAAGAAACCGCCTTGACGAAAGCGACTACCGAGAACGGTTGAAACTTCCCCCACGGCCATTTTCCTTCCGGAGCTGTCTTGCTTGAGTGTTGTGGCCAGGGGTGGAACAGATAGCTCGATGCCGCACTTGAGTAGAGATGTGACTTGACCGAGTTTACTCTTGGCCGTGCTATCCGATATGACCGTTAATCCAAGAAGCTTTTTTCTTGCGCCAATCTCATCCAGCAAGTCGCGAATGATGTACGGGAAGCACTTCTTGGTCTCGCTTGAGCAGCTTTTGAACTGCTCCATGCATTCGTCCCAAACAAATGTGTCATCCATTGCGCCTGTCGCGGAGTTGTAGGCGGCACTTTTCTGGGCTGCACCGCTGTTAGTAGTCATGGTGTCCATGATTGGCTTGAGGTACCGTAGAATGACTTTCTTCAGAGTCTTGAATGACATTCTAGCGCTGAAAAACTCTTCCACTTCAACAAGTTCTTTCTCCATTGCTGCGCGAGCCCTTGCTACTTGTCGCGGATCATTTGCCTGGAGCCTTCCCAAGATGGTCGCACGCAGCAAGTCTGAGACACGCACGACATCCGCTGGCAATATGATGATCTTATCTCCAGGCGTCGGTTCGTCACCATGAAAAGTGAACGCGAAAACTGCCTTCCCGGAGCTCGTTATGGCTGAACTAGAACTAGATGAAACCATTGAGCCATCGTTACCGAGTCGCTTGGTAGATGATCCAGGAACGAGTTGATCCTTCATCGCTTCCAGTGTCTTGATGACTTCCTCAAGCTCATCCTTTTTCTTCTCCAGCAGTCCTCGATCTTTCTTTTTTGGCTGATCGAGGAGCTCTTCGATGAACTTGAGATCGTTCCGCACGACAACCAGTTCCTGTTCAACGGCGATCCTTCGGAAGTAATCTTCGTCGCGGAATCCGTCCACGTTAATAAGAGACGCTGCCACGGCTTCTCGATTTGACTCCATGAACACTTGTAGTGACGCACTCATCGGCTTTACATCAACCAGCGGTGTTGTACCGAAAGACGTGTGCACACCGTTCACTCCTGGTAAAACAGCCAGGGATTCCGATGTTCCGAGTACTATTCTCGATCTGTTCTTGTATTTGTCGGTCTCGTTTCGAACAAGATACAGCTTGTAAATGCCTGGTGGCAAGCTGAGGTCGACTGAGGATGGAAAGTGCAGATTACCACTTCGCAGGGTCGGGTCCGTTGTGACATTAGGATCGCGTGAGGCTGAGTATACCTTTTCCAAAACCTTTGGTAGCCACCAGTTGAAAGTCACGTCTGCTCTGCTAGCCAGATCTTCATGAGGTATGCCGAACGGGAAGGGTTCTCCCCTCTGGTCCAAAGCACTCCACACAAGGAAAAAGTAGGGCGTACTGACCTTGTACTGCGTCCCCTCCCGGATGAGACACATACGATCACCGTGCTTAAGCTCATCAGACTTCCAATTGACCTCGAGATGACTGCTTGATGGATACTCGAACGCCATTTCATTAATTTCCTTCTCGAGGATGTCATCTGGAGCCATCTTGATATGCATGTCTGAGAGTTTTGTCGCTACACTCTGTTCTTGCAATGACGCGCACTTGTACTTGAAGCTCAGCAACACGACGCCGACATCGTTGTGAGTTTCCGTGCGCAACTCGGCTAGATCTTCCGTATGTTCCTTGTCACCATGCAAGACGTCCAACAGCTCATCCAAATCGAAAAAAGCTTGTCCAATAAACTTCACTTTCTTTGCGTCAAGGCGAGGCTGTGGTTCCTTAACCTTGTCGGGAGGGAGAGCCGTGAATGATTGACGCTTCATCGATGTTCGTCTCTTGCCGACATGGGCTTCACTAGTGCCCGCCGAGATTGCTTGGCCCAGCTCACCCACAGTAACCGCACCAACCTCACCGCGAAAAGCTTGTTGTTCCTCCTCCTGCTGCATAAGTGCACTCTCAAGTGATTCGGAGAGCTCCCGAACCTTGGCTGCTCTCTCGTTGACCTCATCTTCGAAGTCCGCAAGGTCTTGCCTCAGTTGCTTCAGCTTCGCGACCGAGGTCCATACCTCAGACCTCACTGCTTTGAAGGCGTCGACATTTTGCATGTGCTGTTCAGCGATGATGTGGCGTAAGTGATCTTGCTGTCGGCGCACTAAATCCTCCAGTATCTCGTGCGCGTCGTTCGCTTTCGTGTAAGCTTGCTTTGCCTCATCAAGCTTGAGCTTCAACCGGCTCACGTCTGAACCAATACGCTTGAAGAGTTTACAAACGACGTAAAGTTGTTGACCGTTCTGGCGGGGTGGAACAAAAAGACGGAACTGATCGTCCGGGAAACGAATGATGGCATCTGGTGATCGATCTCGAAGAATCAAAGATGAGAAAACACGCCAATCCGGAACACCTCCCGACAACGGAGGCGAAGGCGGTGGCGGAATGAGTTGCCGCTCTAGATCCTTCAACTTAGCCACCGCCTCAGCGTATTCAGGCGAACGGGGCTTACTAGCAAGTGCTTTCAGTGCCTTTTCAGCCTTCTTCATATCGCGCATCAGTCCTTGCGTGAATCCTTGGTCCCACATCTCATCTTTCCTAACTTCGTATACATTCGCTGAGTCCTTTCGTCCGAAAAGCGCTTCCATCGTGCGGACGAAGCGTCCGCGTGCTTTTTGAGGGCGAAAACGAGGCTTCAAGCCTTCAGCATCAGTTATCTGGAACATGACGTATAACTCTTGAGCCACACCTGGAGCGTCAAAGGATGCATCTCGCTGGATGATGTGATCTGCAAGTTCCGTGATGCTTTTCAGTCCGATTGAAAGGAAGCCAGTTGCACGCGATTTCCTCTTCGCGCACAGTTCCGACTCAAACTGAAACGTGTCGGATACTTTTTCCTTGATGTCTTCCATCTTACTAAACTCCAGACCTTTATCCACCAGATCTTGAAAGATTTCTTCAGTACTCGCCGTTTGCTCGAGCGCCTTTGCGGCAATATCCTTCACGTTTACTTTCTCCGGTGCGACACTCATGACAGCTTCCTTGCTTGAGTCTTCTCTGGCTCGGCGTTCGGGTAACAGCTTAAAAGTTTCAATTCTGTACCAGTCTGCAACTGCATGCCGCGGTCCAAGAAGATCCCCAGCGTAGACTTCGATAAAGTCTCCCAGGCTTAACCCCACGTTTTCGTCGACGTCAACGCTCTCGCAGATGGCAGTCCAGAGGTCTGAAGTGAATTTTGGAGTCTTTATTCTCGCCGCCGACAGCAAGTCACCCATGTTCTTCTTTCGCATCATCTTCTTCGTGTTGTACGCGTCAAACAGCTTCTCCGAGTAATACAACTTCATCCACAGCGCCATTGCATCATTCTCTTCGATAGTCACAATAGGGTGTTTCCCACAGACAATCTGGGAAAAGGCATCACAGTTCCAGCCAGGCAACTCTTTGCTGTCCAAGTCCTTCAACGCCTTCTTCTTCTTGTCAGCTGAGAATTTCAGAAAGTTGACTAAGCGGTTAATAGTGGCCGTGGACATGTACTTTGGGTTGCCATCTTCGTCTTCTTCATAGATGCTGATGAGCTTCTTGAACAATCGTTCAGCCGTGTGGAGACGCACATACGTGTCCTTGGCCTTGTGATTGCTGTACCCAACGATGTCAGACCAACTGCAAGCAAATTGTCGACAGTTTAAACCAACGAGGGAATCTGCTCCGTGGGCCCGGCACAGCTTTTTCCACTCCGGATCCTTTATCTTCTTACTGTCACCACACACGATGCCGACAAAACGATTCAAGCCACTCATGTCGATGTGCTCCGCTGTCGGCGACGATTTATACATGTCAAAGAGCAAGCTTGTGTACTCAAGTACTTGCCAAAGTTTTGCCGGGGATGTGTCAAACTCTTTTAGAGTCCTCGCAACCTTCGAGACGTCTAGCGTCTCTTGCGCGATGACGTCCCAATTATCGTGAAATTGTACTTCCATCCCCGGTACGGACATACCATCGTCAACGCCCAAAACTGTAACTTCCCCAGGACCTGCACACAGCTTCTTCGCCTCATCACCGGATGATAGCCCCTCAACGTTGATGACGATCTGTGACAACAAAGCTATAGAGCACTCACCGAAATGCACACGTAAAGCCTGCTGCTGCGAGTCCCAGAAGATTTCTTTTATCTTGACTTCTTCTGGATCAACTATGGACGCCTCGAGAAGAGGACCATTCACGTGCCACTTGGCATTCGGCATTCGTAGAATTACAACCGAGTCAGTGGTAAGTGTTGTGAGGGCGCGTAAGGTAACCACAGTGCGTTCCGGGTCATGGTAAAAGTGCGAGTTGAGCCGCAAGAACTGCAAACGATATCTTCCTCCCGATTTGTGCCGTTTGCGAAGAAGCTTGCTGATATCTTTGACATGCGGGGTGTCATTATCCTTGCTTGGAGCAAGAGATTTGATGCAGTGAATCCGCTCAAGGGAGTTGTCCTCTTTGACATATGTAATGGATGTGAGGATGTCAAACTCTTGCACGCCATTGTCGGCGGCTTGTGAAGGCTTCTCGACTTTCTTCACGACTGCGCATTGACCAAAAAAATCTCCGGTGAGTTCGATCCCAGAATCACCCGGTTCAAAGTTGCACTCAATAGGTTCAAGCGATTGATCATCTCCCTGGTGAGGAATACGTTTTCGAATGGGGTTACTGCGGAAGCCAACTTCGCGGTTCCCCCAGCCACTGACCAAGTTGATGCACTGAGTTGCAGAGCTTGTATCTCCAAACTCACACGGTCCAACCACACGCACATCAGCACCAGAGAGATTGGTAATCTCCATGACCACAGATGTGCTCATCGGGATTGAGTAGATTTCATCAAGCGTGACCTCGACAGTCTTCGAGCTTTTCGAGCCAGGGATCCACCGGACAGAGGCGTAGTCGGGATCGTCGTTGTCTGGCTGATGGAACACAACGCCTAAACACGTGTCATCGTTGCCGCTGTAGTCGATTGGGGACCATGGAATCTCAGCAGGCAACTTGATCTGAATCTTTCCTCCCCCAGGAATGTCTTCCACTGTCTTTATGAAGAGGCGTAGACTTCTCTGCTCGTGATCGTACTGGAAGTAGGATTCCTGTCGCTGGAATGTGATGGTTTTCCGAGATCGTTGATCCTCAAGTAGACGCATGCCTCGCGCGATGCGCTTTTCCTCCTCTGCCTTGTCAGCTGCCGGATTATCATACATAAGACTTGCCTGGTCAACCATTGCAACAATATCACCCGTCTGGATGATTGGATGTCTAGCAGCTTGGCTTTCGGTCGATGCTACCGTTAGGCAATGACCATAAAAGTCGGACTGCAACGTCAATCCGACGGCTTCGTGTTCGTCGAACGTGACTTCATACGAGAGCACTTGGTTCCTTGTATTGCGCACGACCACAAGCGGAATCTTCGAACGGTTATCCGTCTCATCATCGCTATTGGCGGGCTGATCTGTCTGATAACGGTACTTGGTTTGCATATCTTTCAGAAGTTGCATCCATTTCTTGTCATCGGGGACTGTATTTTGCTGGAGTCTGAGTAAGTCGGTGATCGTTGTTCGAGAGACAGCAGTACCCTTGTTCGACTTTTCAAGTGCAGTCTGTACTTTATCGTTCGCGAGTACGGCATAAACGACCGACGCAGGATCATTGTGAGGCCCGTACACTTTCTTGCCTTTGACTGACATCCCAAATGTCTCGGTGAACTTCTTCCAATCCAAATGCGGCTGCGATTCTGTAAGCGACAGTTTGTTGAGCAGCTCATTCCACTCACTTTCACTGTATGGATCAACGAAACACGCCGCTTGAATGCTTTGTAGCTCGGGCAACCCAATCGTTTTGCCTGTGACAGTTTTATCGTTACCACGCGATGGGTTGCCAAACCGATCGAGCACGACCTGCGCGAAGTGAATACGCTCCTCGGCACTCATGACATATTTGACAATTCCTTGCACATCTTCGCTTCCAAAAAACGGTGGCGGGCCGAACAGTGCCTTGAAGTCGGTTCTTCGAACCACCAGCTTGCCTTTGACCTTACCGAGCTCCTCGAGCGCGCGTTTCCACTCTTCTAATGAGACCTCGTCCTCGCCGATACACCGGCGAAGGCAGTTGAATTCGTCCATTGTGATCACTTGGTGTTTTTCTTTTTCCGCAGGGTCATTGGACTGCATCACTACATCGTCCACCTTCTCCTCTTCACCTTCCGCATCAGCGCTCGTTCCAGCTTCTGGACTGGGCGTCCCCACATTGGGCGTGTAGAACCAATTGAACAGCTTCTCGAGAGCTGTGCTCGGGGAGATCTCGTCATAGAACGGCAGAGTCATCACCTCAAAGCGACCACTGGTTGCTTCTCGACGAGGACTCAGCTGCGCCATCTGCTCTTGTAGCTTCTTGCGTTCGTTCTCATGGTCGAAGATCTTTTCATCGAGCTCCAGCTCTAGACTCGCCATGTTGCCGTCGTCGCTGGTCGCGGACCACGGCCGTCGCTCGGCTGATCACGCTTCCCCCTTTGTTCACACACTCACCGGGGTCTCGAGGTCGCTGCTTGACGAGGCAACGGATGTGAGCGGTACCAACAAGTTGGTCGGGCCCGTTGGTCTAGGCGTGGGAGGGGTCCCTCCACGCGAACCCTTTTATGTTGGGATGAAACTCCTCCCTCAAAGCTTCTCTTGATCGCGACCCTCCACTCCAATCGCCATCCCTCGTTCGCACCTGCCAACGGCACCACGCGACCACTTGATACACGGTCGCATCCCCGAGGGTCTAAAGAGGCGCGGCGGCTGCGTGGGCCGTGGCGACAGCATCCAGAGCGTACTGACGGGTGGTTTCGCACATGGCGCGACCCTTGCCGTGCCCTCGAGAATGGATCCAAAGTGAGGAGCCGGACGCCGCCGATTCAGCGAGTGACGCGTCCGTACGAGGCCGCGGGGGATCAGGATTTGGAGAGGGATGCGGCCACAGAGAGCGACGGACGGGAAGAGAGAGCCATGGCGTGGTTTCCCCTTGCCAATGGTGGTGGTGGGTTTCCGCGCGAAATATTCGAAGAAGCACAATCGTGTGATTGGATAAAAATCGAAAGGTCGTTTATCTATATCGTAAACAGTATCTAGGTCAGATTGAGCTTGGGTCTGTGTGACGAGCGAGCATGAATGGATCTTGTGGATTCTAATACCGGTAGTATGGACTGCGTGAGTGGGAGGCGAAGCGATCGCACACATGCTGTTGCAATTCTGTAGGTCGTGAGTCTGTGGAGAGACAAAGATAAGGCGTTCAGAGCGCCCTTGCGTTTTTTTTCACGACGGCGGTGAGAGGGATGTTTCGACTGTACGTGGTTGTGTTCGTAGACGCCTCCCACGGCCTCCCTACTGTATTATTGACTCGATGATTGTGCTCCATTCCTTCCTTATGGGTTCGGCATGTCCAACGTCAAGTGATGAGATCTCTGCGTGGTCCTATCCGGAAATCTCTCCACTTCTGAAGGTGCAATTCTCACGCCTCAAGTGCGGTGTCGTCTGCATTGACGCTCGTTGTCGTTCCCTTCGACTTCTTCTTCTTGTGGAGAGCTAGCTTAGCCTCGCGTTGGTCGTACTGCGTGTAGAACGCGTCGGTCTTGCGTAGCTCCTCCTTCTTGTACGCGTTCCACACTCCCGCAGCCACGAGTCCAAGCGTGAGCCCCACTGTGATCTCCCGCATCGCAACGCTCGCCATCTTTGACCAGCGGAATCGAGCCATCTACATCGATTGGGGCCATGCCAACACCACACAGATGATCGTGGGACGAGCCACCATTGTCGCTCACGTCCCAGGACATGCTTTGTCAAGCCCATGTGACGGTTTGGCACTTGAAGTGGGGTATCTTTCATGTGGTCCACTCTACATGTGGACGGGTCAACCACAGCCCTTGGGTCTTTCGGTCTGTGATGCTGTCCTGTGCCAACGGATTGGCTCGCGGACGCCCGCCAGCTGGGTGGGGGATCTTTCCAAGTGCAGAGACGACCGCGTCAGCAAACGGCGCGTGTCCTGCCCGCTGCTCCCACGCTCCTCGTCCACGGATCCTTCTGGAAGCACGCCGGGAAGAGAGCACAGACCCCCAGTGGCACAGAGTGGGGTCCGCAGTACAGTTCAGCAGACGCTGCATGTGGATGCCCGGTAGGTACAGATAGACAGTGTGGATTCCTGAAGTTTAGAAGAGGAATCACAGAGCGGAAGAGCTCCTCGTGGAGTGGGGAGCCCATTCCGTTCCACGGACAATAGGCCAGCCTCACAACGTGGGGCGGTCAGATTCGCTTCGGCATCTTCTGGTTCGCTTGGCCAGCTGCCGGCCAGAGCCCGGCCCTTGCTCTGGTGGCTCACCAACTGACTGACTGAGATGAGTTGGGCATCTGGATTCCCATGGAATAGTGAGGGCATCGACAAAAAACCTCACGCGAAACAAGAGTGATGGTACATTCGTCGAATCCACTTTGGTTCTGTGTGTATCCCAAGCGCCGGATTGTCCAACCGGTCCAGCGGCCGTCACATGAGCCTTGAATCATGTGCGATCTTGAGGTTTTTTGCTTCCCCCAACACTTCGTTTTTTCCCCCCAAGTTGAACCGGAGCCTTTGGATCGTTCTTGCAATTTGTATACCATACTGAACGCGTGCTTTCGAAGGGATCTGTGGTCCCCAACAATCGATCCTTCCCTCCCCTCTCTGCTCTGTGCTCGGGGCGCCGCCTCCCATGCGATCACTTCGGAATTTGCTTTCTTCGTTCGTCGCAAGGCTAGCTTCTCTCTGGGTAAAGTAGTCCACCATGGCGACCGCGATGGAGGCCTACGCGTTCGTTGTGTCGGCGGCCGTGTTCGGTCTGCTCTTCGCCAGCTACCTCTTTTGGGAGGTGTCCAAGATCAAGGTCACGCGCCGCGGCGACGGCTACTCGCTGCTGGCCGCGGATGTGCGCCACCACACGGCCGACCGTCTCTTTGAGATTTACTCGGCCATCCAGGAGGGCGCGCGCGCGTTCCTGCTCGCCGAGTACACGCTCTGCTTTGCCTTTATCATCATTTTCGGTGCCGTCATCACGGTGCTCACCTCGTACGTGAACAAGCCGGAGCAGACGTTCGACTGGACCGCCGGTGCGCTCACGGCCACGGCGTTCGCCGTCGGTGGTCTCACCTCGATGGTGGCTGGTTACCTCGGCATGATGGTCGCCGTCTACTCGAACGCTCGTACCACGGTCTCGGCCATGAAGGAGGGTGCCCGCGGCTGGATCGAGTCGTTCAACACGGCCTTCCGCGCCGGTGGTGTCATGGGCTTTGGCCTCACCTCGCTCGCGCTCCTCGTGCTCTTCATTCTGATCAAGGCCTTTGAGACGCAGTACCCGCTTGCCACGCACTCGAAGCAGCTCTTTGAGGCCATTGCCGGCTACGGTCTTGGCGGCTCGTCGATCGCCATGTTCGGCCGTGTCGGTGGTGGTATCTACACCAAGGCCGCCGATGTCGGTGCCGATCTTGCCGGCAAGGTCGTCGAGAACATTCCGGAGGATGACCCGCGCAACCCCGCTACCATTGCCGACAACGTTGGTGACAACGTCGGTGATGTGGCCGGTATGGGCTCGGACCTCTTCGGCTCGCTCGCTGAGGCCACGTGCGCGACGCTCGTCATCTCGACCCAGAGTGTGGAGATTATCAACGCTGGCTGGCCGGCGGTGCTCTTCCCGCTCGTGATCACGGCCACGGGTATCTTCGTGTCGGCTGCCTGCTCGTTCCTTGCCACCCACGTGTGGCCGGTGAAGGCTGAGAAGGATGTTGAGACCGTGCTCAAGGTGCAGATCTTCGCCTCGACCGCTCTCATGACGGCTCTTGTTGTCCCGGTCGCCTACTGGCTCCTCCCGGCTCAGTTCGTCATTGCCGGTGTGTACCACTGCACGCCGATCCGTGCTTTCTACTGTGTCGCTGTCGGCCTCTGGGGCGGCTGCATTGTCGGCTTCGTGACGGAGTACTTCACCTCGCACAGCTACCACCCGGTCCGTGAGGTCGCTCAGGCCTGTGAGACGGGTGCCGCCACCAACATCATCTACGGTCTTGCTCTTGGCTACAAGTCGGCTATCATCCCGATCACGGTCATCTCGGTTGCCGTGTACGTGGGCTTCTCGACCGCCGGCATGTACGGTGTCGCTCTCGCCGCTCTTGGTTTCCTCGGTACCCTCGCCACCTCGCTCGCCATCGACGTGTACGGCCCGATCTGTGACAACGCCGGTGGTATCGCCGAGATGGCCGAGCTCCCGGCCGAGGTCCGTGACAAGACCGATGCCCTTGACGCCGCCGGTAACACCACGGCCGCCATCGGTAAGGGCTTCGCCATTGGTTCGGCTGCTCTTGTGTCGCTCGCCCTCTTCGGTGGCTTTGTCACCCGTATTGAGGAGCAGACCATCAACATCCTCTCGCCCATCACTTTCGCTGGTCTCTTCATGGGTGCCATGCTTCCGTACTGGTTCACGGCCATGACCATGAAGTCGGTCGGTGTTGCCGCCATGGAGATGGTCAAGGAGGTTAAGCGCCAGTTCGCCACGATTCCGGGTCTTCTTGAGGGTCTCCCGGGCCACGGCCCGCCGGACCACGCCAAGTGCATCAAGATCTCGACGGATGCCTCGCTCCGTGAGATGATCCCGCCGGGACTTCTTGTCATGCTCTCGCCCATCGTTGCCGGCTCCGTCTTCGGTGTTCACGCCGTCTCGGGTCTCCTTGTCGGTGCGCTCACCTCGGGTGTGCAGCTCGCGATCTCGCAGTCGAACACGGGTGGTGCCTGGGACAACGCCAAGAAGTACGTGGAGAAGGGCTGCGTGTCGATTGAGGACAAGGAGGGCAAGCTGATTGTCCAGGGCAAGGGCAGCGCCATCCACAAGGCCGCCGTCATTGGTGACACGGTCGGCGACCCGCTCAAGGACACCTCGGGCCCGGCGCTCAACATTCTCATGAAGCTCATGGCCATCATCTCGCTGGTGTTTGGCGACTTCTTCAAGAGCATCAACGGCGGCCGCGGTCTGCTCAACATCCCGCTTGACCAGTAAACGTCTTGCAGTTTTGCGTCTGGGAAGTGATCCGAGAGAGAGAGAGTCACGACACGTGTGTCGTGACACCAATCTAACGTCCCAAATGTAGCTAGCTTCTGTTCTCACATGCCTTTGCGATGGTGGTGGTCAAATCCCTTCCCTGGATGCTCTTTTCTCCAGTTCCATCATGTTGGCCTGGGTCTCATCTCCCTTTGATCATCATCCAAGATCACAAACACTGTGGTTACAAACCGCCACACTTTCGATACGAACCATCTAGACTCGCACGCCCACATGGGCTGAACCTCCATTTTGCGAACACGCCCCCACCTCATCATCTACGATGGCCGCGCCGCCCCGCAAGAGCCCCGCCGCGAGCGGCTGGATGGTGCTTCCCTCGCGCTACGTGTACTTGGGCGTCGCGTTTATGTTCCTGCTCGGCATGCTCTTCGGGTACAGCTCCAGCCAGACGGGCAGCGCCGCGAGCCTGGCGGCGACGCTCTCGCGATCCGGCGGTGGCGTGGTCCACAGCGACGGACTGCCCACAGTGCTGGTCACCGGTGGACTGGGCTTCATCGGGAGCCATGTGGTCGAAGATCTGCTCGAGAATGGCTTCCATGTAATACGGTCTGACGTGGAGAGTGGTGGGAACGATCGACGAACTCATGCGAATCTTTTGTTTTTCTTCTGTAGGTGGTCATCTACGACGACATGAGCAACGGCAAGAACTTTAACCGCGGCTCGTCCTCGGTGCTGGTCAAGGATATCACGGTCGTGGACGACTACTCGTTCATCGTCCACAAGGTCAGTTTGATTATGGGTCCTGCCGTATCGAGGGAGCTCAAGGATCCGTGTGGACATTGGCATTAGGTTGACTACATTGTGCATTTGGCCGCGGCGATCTCGGTGGAAGAGAGCACGCGTCTGCCGGAAAAGTACGAGCGCATCAACGTCGAAGGCTCGCGCAAGGTGCTCGAGTGGGCCGTGCAGCACGGCGTCAAGCGCGTCGTGGCGGCGTCGTCGGGTGCGACGTACGGCACGCCACTGCCCGAGAACCTGCCGCTGCGGGAAGAGTCGGCGACGGGCGGTATCTGCGCGTACGCGACCACCAAGTTCCAGATGGAGAAGGTCATGAAGGAGTACAACACCAACTATGGACTGCCGTCCACGGCGCTGCGCTTCTTCAACGTGTACGGCCCCCGCCAGGACCCGCACTCGTCCTACAGCGGTGTGGTCTCGTGGATGATGGAGCAGGCGCGGATCAACGGCACGCTCAAGGTCACGGGCGAGGGCGACCAGTACCGTGATTTTGTGTACGTCAAGGACGTGGCCCGTGCGATCCGCACGGCGATGCTGCTACGAGACAAGGAGTTTGACGTGTTCAACGTGTGCACGGGCGTCAAGACGACGATCAACTCGGTCGCCCAGCAGATCGTCGAGAAGTTTGCCTCCACGGCCGCGATCACGCACATCCCGTGGCGCCAGGGCGACGTGAAGGAGTCGGTCTGCTCGCCCGACAAGGCCGCGACCAAGCTGGGCTTCACGGCCGCCTACTCGTTTGCCGACGGGATTGCCGAAACCCGCGACTGGTTCCTCGGGCGTTTGTAAACAACTGTGACTCGCCCTCCGTCAGGGTCAGGACGCGTCTCCCGAGGAGCCAGCGACTGATCTGGCCTCTAGTGAGCCTGTGAAACACGTGGACTTTTAACCTTTCTCAGCATGCCACGATCACCATATTGCCGATATGAATATTGTGCCACCCACCAATAATGAATCTTGTGTAACCTCCCCGAGGGTACCCTCTTTTTCAACTGGTTCCTAACCGCTGGGTTTTTGAATCACTCGTGTTGCCAGTCGTTGATAGGCAAATGCGGCCAAGCGCCAGGCGCATCCCTCTCGTCCCTTTTTCCCCGGTCGCCCCGCCCCCAACGGCTTGCCCTTCACGTGGGCTGCATCCACCAAGCAGCAGCAGCACCCTCCTCTGTCCGGACGCCCACATCCGGACAATTGCTTCTCCCCCCCAACGGTCTCCACGTCGCCACGCGATCGTCCCCCACCCAAACACCAAAAAAGCCCCACGCGAGCTGAGAGACGGCGAGCAAACGACTCCACGACTGGCGTGCGCGACCCGCATCACAGAACGACACCCGTTCGTCGTCATCTCCCAGACAGGACAGCACGCCATCGCTCCAGTCGCCACCACGTCCGTTTTCGGCCATTCAACCATTGTTCCCCATGGCCTCTTCCCACGTGCACGTGGACGCGCGGCCAAGCGCCGTCGTGCTGCAAAGCGGCGCGCTCGTCTCGGTCGTGAGCTGCGCCGTCGTGCTCGTGTCGTATCTCTCGCGGCGGCGCTGGCGGCGGCACCCGAATGCGATCCTCTTGGCCAAGGCCGCGATCGACTTGGTGTACGCGCTGCGGTTTTTGTTTCGCTGGGACGAGCTGGTCGACCCGCTGGGCTGCCGCGCGCTCGCGGCGATCAGCCAGTTCTGTCTCATCGCGTCCGAGTGCTGGTTCGTCAGCATGGCGCTTGATCTCTACCGCTGCTCGACCAATCCGTTCACGAACGTGCGGCAAAGCCTCGCGTGGTACCACGCGTTCGCGTGGGGCATGGGCGCCGTGTTCGCGACGGCGCTTTGGTGCTCGGGGCTCCACGCCCAGTCGTTCTCGGACGACCCGTTCTGCTACATCACGGAACGCGACACGACGCTGCAGCTGCTCTACTACGCCGTGGTCGTGCTCTCGGTGCTTTGTGCCGTCGGGCTCTCGGTGCTCGAGAGCCGCGCGTACCCGCACGGCGGCATGAAAGGAGCTTTGCAGGCCAAGAAAGACGTGATCCGCAGCGCGCGGGTGTTTACGACCGTGTACCTCGTCTACCAGATCGTGCTCATCTCGCTCTGGGTCGCCGACATGGTCTCGCTCGACATGCAGTCGGCGTCGATCGTCAAGACGATTCGCAATGTGACGTTTTTCGTGCAGGCGGCCAAGGGGCTGATCGATCTCGTGATCTGGGTCGTGATGAACGGCAATGCATTGCGGCGATGGCCGATCGCGATGCCGCAGCTCTCGCGCAGCACGAGCTCGAGCAGTCGCGAGGACCGCTACAGCGACGTGAACATCGACTTGGAGCCGCAGCTCAACGTCGAGCTGCGAAAAGAAGTGCTCCATTTTACGACGCGTGGCGTCGTCGCCGCGTCCGCCAACACAAGACGCGTCTCGGCCAAGCGCAGCGTCGTGCGGCTCCGGCTTCATGAGCTGGGCATGGTGGTCGCATTCAATGACTACCACCCGGCCGTGTTTCGGGAGATCCGCACGGGCTTTGGCATCGACGAGACCTCGTACCGCAAGGCGTTTATCGCGACGTGCCACGAGCGGATCCAGTCGGGTGGCTCGAGTGGGGCGTTCATGTTTTACACCGCCGACTACCGGTACCTGGTCAAGACCGTCACCAAGACCGAGCGCACGGTGTTGCTCCACATGCTGCCCAAGTACGTCGCGCACATGCGCGAGAACCCGCGGTCCCATCTCACGCGGTACTACGGCTGCCACTCGATCGAGATGTACGGCCAAGTGTTTAGCTTTGTCGTGATGGGCAACGTCATTGGCCGCGTGAGCATGCACCAGTTCTACGACATCAAAGGCTCGTGGATCGATCGCAACGCCAAGGTGAGAAACAAAGCTCTGTGAATTTTTTTTGACTGAAGAAGCCACGTCACTAACGTCCGACTTGTCACGCTAGCCCATCCCGCCAGGCAAGACCGTGATCTGCACGTACTGCAGCAACGCGTTTCGCTACGGATCGTCGTACGTTGTAGACCCCCCCGTGGGTGATTGTCGTCCCGGGATGATACTAACGTGTTTTTTTGTTGGTGTTGTTTGCTTTGCCACAGAGACCACTGCGAGTACAGCATCCACGGCACGCATCTCCCGCACACAGTGCTCAAGGACAACGATTTCCACCGCAAGCTGCGCGTGCTGCCCGAGACGGCGGAAGAAATCGTCGAGCAACTCGACTACGACATCGCCTTTCTGCGGGCGCAGGGCATCACGGACTACAGTCTGCTGCTCAGCGTGCACAGCACCAAGTACGTTGTGGACCACACGTCCCGAGACATTCATGGCGAGGTCTCGGAACGCACCAAGCGGCGGGTCAACCACGCCGTGTGCCACCCCGAGGGACGCGACCACAGCGACAGCGTCGCGAGTGATCTCGCGCTCAAGGTCAATGTCGAGGTGGTGGATGGGACCGACTCGGGATCCAGCGACGACGAAGCACCGGCCGAGATCCAGGTGACGACGCCGCTCGAGACGGGGCGACGTGGGATCCTCAGTCGCAATTTTCGGTATTCCGTGCTCAACAGCCACGAGGACGGCGATGAGGCCGGCACGCCGTTGCTACCTCATGCGGAGAGTGTACCCGTGTACGCGAGCGCGTCTCCTCGGGAGGGCCACGGCTTGGTCTCCGTCGGAGCCGACGGCCACCATCCGCGGGAAGCCAAGTGGGTCGGTTCGCGAGAGCCCGACAAGCCCGGCTACCAGGCGTACGCGGTGGTCGGTCCGGACTACTACACGCTCGGCGTCGTCGACATCTTACAGACGTGGACGCTGAGCAAGCGACTCGAGCGGTTCTGGAAGGTGTGGTTCTTGCGATACGACGCGAACGGCATCTCGGCCGCACCGCCCGGGCAGTACGCCGAGCGGTTCCGCCGCAAAATGCGGGATATCATGATGGTGCCGAGCGAGGACATTGGGTTCGGCCATGTCTGACAGTATTTATGAAACCACTCATAGGTTGATTCGGGACGAGACGCATGCGAGTGATTCAGAATGTACAATACAAACTCCAGTGAGCGAGACGGTGCTGCCTACGACTCCATGATCATCATGTCGTATTCCTGGAGCTTTTGCAGCGCCTGGAAGGCCGAGTGCGTGATGAGATGGTACTCGACGTCGCCCATCTCATCCGGGTCGGCGAGTGCGAGCAGACACCGCAGCTGCCGCTGGCTGATCTCTTGGAACGCGTTGTGCAGCGCCTCCGCCACTTCGGCCCGCGGCAGCAGCCCGCGGTGGCTCTCGTCCAGCGCCTCCAGCGCTCGCGCCAGCGTTTGCTACGTCAGTGTTGTCTTCTGTTAGTGATACCATATCCCAGTACATACCCAAGCCCGCCGGCAGCCACGCACCTCGAAGGCGTGCTGGTTCATGTCCAGCACGGTGTAGTACTCGCTCGTCTTGCGGTATTTTTGCAGGTACGGGGCAAACGCCTGCTGGCTGTCAAAGCTCGCGAGCACGAGCGCCATGCCCGCGACGTGGGCCGCAAACTTTTCGTAGTTGACAAAGCCGCCGGCGTCCTCCTGGGCCTCGGCCATCAGCGTGATGATCTGCAGCCGCGTGAGCCCGATATCGGCCGCACGGAAGAGCTTGGCGAGCTCGCCGACGGGCAACAGTCCCGAGCCGTCGCTGTCGCCACTTCCAAACACCTCGACGAGGTACTGCGCCACTGAATCCTGGTCGTTGGGCAGCTCGATCACGCCTGAGATGAACACGTCTTTCAAGACCGGAAAACACACCGGGACAAAATCAGCGTACGCCACGCGACTCGGGTCGCTTTCGAGCATCGGAGCCTCCGACATGAGCGCGTTCACCTCGCGGCGACTAAAGCCAAGGTCCGCGTCGCGCACGCAGTCCATGAACTCGAGGCGCGTGAGCGAGCCGGTGTCGTCCGCGTCCGCACGCTGGAAGATCTCGCGGAGCACGCTCTCCAGCTCCTCCTGCATCATGCCGTGGACAACCACCTCGGTCTCTTTCTTGGCAAACATCTCGGCACGCGCCACGCGCTGCGGGCGATTCGCGCGGAGGTGGAGCGTCGCCTGGCACGCGAGCGGAATGAAATCTGTCGAAACAAAAAAAAGCCCATCTCATCAATCCCTCCGAGATTGAGTCGATACCTCGCTCCCCAATGCACGCACCTCCATACGCAATAAGCCCCTGGTCGTTCTCGTCCGCTTCGGCGTACAACGCCTTGAGCTCCGTGGTCGAGAGCTGCAGCGCCTCGCCAATTTGGGTGAGCGCCTGCTGGAGCGTGTCAAAGCCCACGACACCGCGCTGCTCGCCGTCGATCTCGTGGAAAACCTGGGAAAAGAGCCCCTGGATCTCGTCCTCGGCCATTTTCATGTAGTGCGGCAGCACGCCCGTGCCCCCCGCGACCGCTGCGAGCCCCGCGCTCGCGCCATCGCGCTTGACCAGCAGCTCGTGGAAATACTGGTGGCCAAACTCGTAGATCTGCTCTTTGGTCTCGACCTTGCCCTGGAGCCGCAGCACCTCACGCGTGAAATCACGCAGCACGTCCGGGAAATCGCCCGGCACTTGAAGCGGCTTGGCGTACTTGGACGACATGACGGATTTCTCGTCTTTCCGGGGGAGCCGGCTCGGCAGTGGTCTGTGAAGGGACGCAGAGGTCTCACATATTTACACATGTCATAAGACGCGATACAGCAGGGAAGATGGCTACAGTTTCAAAGCCAATTGTTGACCTGATGGCTTGAAGTGGGAGGGAGCCTATGGCCTGGCGCTGCATTGGATTGGTGCCTCCCAAAGGACCGAAGCGATCGCAAGGCGGCATTGTCGATCTATTGC
>JAADVY010000020.1:0-45203 GCA_023336035.1 Pythium plurisporium
ACGCACCGATGGCGACGGATCTTGGCCTCGGCTTGTTGCGGTGCGTAGCAAACGTTGCTGCGCACTTTGTTGTAGAGACTGGAGCCAGGCGGATCCGCGAGAAAGACCTGGATGTCGGGATTCTGCTCCTTCAAATAGGCAGACACGCCAGCGATCGTGCCGCCAGTGCCTAGGAGTGAGGAGAGGCAGTGGAGTGGATACATGAGATCTCAAAAGTGAGTGGTCCCATCACAGCGAAGGAATACGCACCGGAGGACATCACGAACGCATCGACTTGTCCATTCGTCTGCTTCCAGATCTCTGGCCCCGTCGTGGAGTAGTGGATCTCAAAGTTGGCTGTGTTTTCAAACTGGTTTGTGAAGTAGCCTCCTGAACGGTATCAAATTCGGGTCAGTGGCAGACCCTCAATCCACCAACGCCCTCGGACAAGGAACGTACCGTCAATCGCGGCCGCTCGTCGCCGCGCCTCATTGACATAGTGTTTCGCGTTCACGATCGATGCCGGCTTGACGAGCTCCACCTGAGCGCCAAACTTTTCCAGCAGCTGCGATTTCTCCTTGGCTTGATCGTCGGGCATGACGATCATGCAGTTGTAGTGCTTGGCTGTGAACAAGCGATCTTTCGATGAGAGATCCTACAACGGCAATTCGTACTACCACCAAACCAACCTCTCGCGATGAGCGATAGACTGATTCCCGTACTTCCCGACGTTCCTTCCACGATCGTGCCGCCCTTAGGGAGCAGCCCGCGGCGCTCGGCGTCCTCGACAATACCCTTCGCGACGCGATCCTTTGAGCTGCCGCCCGGGTTCATGAACTCGGCCTTTGCCTGAACACAAGTCAGTACCGATCCTCTACACTGTGTGTGGCTTTTGATACGGTCCACGTACGAGAATCGTGCATCCGGTCGCCTCGGACAGGCTCGAGAGCTCGACGATCGGCGTGTTCCCGACGAGCCCAGCAAAGCCACGCGGATACAATGGGCTCTCGGCTCGTGCAGACTTCGTGGAGGCCTCGCGAGTGACCAGATCCACCAGCTTCCACGCCGACAGCGTCGCCATCGCGACCGTGACGCTCCATCGCAGCAGCGACGTCGACCAGTCTCCCGTCTCGACGCCCATGATCAATGCTCGTTCTGAGAAAAGGATGCGCAGAAAACTGATGGCCATGTATTATCAGCCAATCAGATAGTATACTTGAACGGGTTCTCACCAATCATACGCACACGCATAGATGGCTACATTTGTTCCTTCACTGCTCCTCGCCAAGACTTGCCCGACATGCAAGGAACGCGGGACTGCTCTCAAGCGTCACACCGAGACCCACGACGATTCTGTAGGACGCACACACAGCAAGTGGATGAGATCCAGTTTGTAGTTTGATGAGCACGCAACACGTGACGTACCGATGGAACTCTTCCAGATCGAGGCGAAGCTGTTCCCGCATTTTCTGCGTGTCCGACATGCCCGCACTCCCTCCTAGTCCGGACGACGCGTTGCGCTGCATCTTTCGGCTCTTCAGCGAATCCTCCAGTTCCTGAGCCGATTTGAGCAGTTCATTGGACAACGAGTGGTAAAGCTCACAGACTGGTTCCACGATGGCCACGACAAAATCTTGTCGTGCAGTGCCGACGAAATGGCTTCCCCAGCGATCGAGAAACTCTTCGAGAGGTCTGCAACAATCCATGGCCTTTAGTGGGATTGCGGAAACAATCTAGGATAAAAAAGCTCATACCGGGCGATGTTGGGAACAAAAGTGGACGGCGATGTCGGCGGAGGCTTGTTCGTCATCTGGTACTGCCCCTTGACGGTTCTGTTGTGGCGCAGTGAGTCTGTGTCAGGAACAGAAAATGATAGAGCCGTGAGAGATGATTCCCCCCTACCTGAGAGCTGGCAAAACCCTCTTGCATTCCTCCGCAACAGCACTCGCCGCGGCTTCCCAGCACCGTTTCTCGAGTTGCGCAATCGTCTCGAGTGTTTCTTCGTACAGATCCCGTGCAAACTCATCGGCGTCGTCCACGAGCCCACGCGTGTGTTCGCTGATTACAGGCAAGAGCTCACTTTTGACCTGCAACTCATAGTTCGCTTAGTTTCTGAGCGATGGTACCGCAGTTGGCACAGGCATGCTCGTCGAATTACCTTTTTCGCGAGCACGTTAAAATCATTTCCGGCACACAAGACGTCCTCCTCGGTTGCCAGACATGTGAACTGGATCGCACCAAAGTTTGGCTTCGCTGATCCCTTGAGTTGCTCTACCGCTTGGTTCACGGGATCTTCCCAGAGTTGCATATAATGAAGCAGCAGTTGCAGACACAATTTTGTGAACTCGGAAAGCAACGGCGGTAGAAACACTGTGTCGTTCCAGCACTTCATCATCACTTCCCACAGCTTTTG
The DNA here is from genome assembly GCA_023336035.1 of Pythium plurisporium. NCBI lineage: Eukaryota > Oomycota > Peronosporomycetes > Pythiales > Pythiaceae > Pythium > Pythium plurisporium. The sequence goes on from JAADVY010000020.1 coordinate 2,393, forward strand.
TGAGCACGGAAACAAAAGCTCAGAGTCAGTGACACGAGTGCTGGTATCGCCGTTGTCATTTTTCTCGGGCCGCTTCTCGCCAAACGATTTGTCCAGCTCGGACGAGAGCTGGTTGTACCGTAACTGGAAATACACATCCATATTCCACTTCTCCTTGAACTCGATCACGCTTTCATGCGAGCGGAAACGCTGCTTCATCTGCTCCGTCCCACACAGCTCCTCGAGTGCCGAGAGGAACTTCATACTGATCGTGTAGTTGTGGTGGAAGCGATCCGCGTCTGAGCTCTTGAACACAACGGCGTGTTTTGTGGAGATCACCTCAAACAGCGGCTTCCAAATCGCATTCCCCAGCAAATCCACCGAGGCCTTGCTCTCGCCTTGGCACACTGGTAGCTCAAGGATCTCACCGAATTTGCTTTTCGTGAACTCGAGGATATCGTCGTACACGTGCTGCAGTCCCTCGCACGAGCCACGCACGCGTCCGTCGAGCTTGCCGCGTGTGATGTTCTCGTCCGCGAATGGCTGTACCAGCAGCCGAGCGATCATATTTTCAGGGATGTGGCTCTTCTGCAGCATCACGTACGAGCGCAGCAAGTAGCTGAGTCGTGAGGCGCTGATCGCATGGTCACGATTGTAGAACGTGTCGGGAAACACTTCGGTCGCAAACTCGGTCTCGAGCCGTCGTAGCAACGTGTCCTCGATCACAGCGATCCGCTTCTCCTCTCGCTGCACGGACGGGATATCCACGCCATCGAGAAACTCAAGGTCGAGACGGATCAGCAATTGTGTCGCGCGCTCCAGCATCGCGCACGCCTCTTCGGCGTTGCCCTCGCGCTGCGATCGCTTCACGAGCTCAAAGTTATCGAACCCGTCGTCGTCGTCGTCGTCGCTGTCGTCGAGTTGTCCCCCATCCCGTGGACTTTTCGGGACGGGTTCGTCCTCGACGTCATCTTCAAACGACGTAATTTCCAATAGCTGCTCCAGTAGCAACAGCTTCTCGGACACACTATGTGATCATGATTGTCACTACTCCTCTCCACCATGGCCGATACAAAGAAGGTGTACGCACCGAATACTCAGCTCCAGCTCGCTCTCCATCTTGCGCAGATCGTTTTCGTGTCGCACCGCGCTGTGCACACGCACCGACAGACTTTGCTGCTCCGGGCCGCAACATGTGAGCTCCTCGATCCGGACTCTTCCCTCTATATTACATCCCACGTACAATCACTTGCTCCACGAGGTCCACACGCTTGAGCACCGCGAGCAGCGGCGCGCGCACCGACGACACGGCCTCGTCCACGCCCTTTAGTCGCGACGAGAGCTGCAGAAACTCGGCGTAGTCTTGATTGATGATCGCCACGAGCTAGACATTCCGTCATCGCCTCGTATGTGAGACCGTGGCGCCATTCTTTGGATACATATACGTCGTACCTGGTTTTCCAGCACGGTCTGGAAGGCGCGGAGATCCTGGTGGATCGTCTCCATCGGATGGCGCGCGCGGCATGCCTCCAGAAAGTGCGCGACGTCGAACGCGTCCTGCGCGAACGCGTCCACGTCAAAGCAGTAGCTCCCCATTATTGTGGGGATCCGTACCCCCATAGATGGATACCCAAGGGACCCCTGGGTACCCCTGAGGGGTAACCCCCCGTAACCAAGAGGACGGTTCCACTCCTTAATACAAGCCCGCGTTCCCGCTCGCGTCAGCGACTGTCTCGTGTTTCGTCTGTTATGCGATTGAAGAAACGACGGGATCATCATCCCGGGTCGAAGCCCGTTCGTCTCCTCTCCTCTCCTCTCCCCCTCCTCCTCTCGCTCTTCTCTCGATACGCATGGCGATGCGCGGGTACCCTCGGCCGATCGCCGTGCTCGCCAGCCCCGTGGCGCTGAGCCCCGCGAACGGCTTTGGCCGGACGGCCGCGGGCGGCGGCGGAGCAGCGGAGGAGACGCCCCCACCGCCGCATCGACACACACACCGACGGCGCGAGCAGGACGCCGCACGGTGCGTTTTTCTTCGGTTTTTAAAGAAGTGGAGGGGACCGCAAGAACGAGACTGAAAAATCGATGGTCCCAAATGACAGGATGACAGCGTTCCCGACGCCGGGCGGCGTGCCGGGCTCGCCGACGGTTCAGGTACCCGTAGAACAGACGATCGTCGAAAGAAGAGAGAGATCGCTGAGTGGTGGCGGTGCATTTGTAGGAACCGCCGAAAAGTACGGGCCAGATCGCGAGCAAGCAGCCAGGTACAATTCCATGCGACGTGTGTGGACGTGGATCCTTTGGGGGACGAGATCTGAGATCTGCTGACATCGTGGGATTCTGTTGTTAAACAGTGGACGCAGCACGCGCGAAAGACGGACCGCGGTCCGCGAGCATGTACTGGATGCCGGACCATTTGTGCAAGGTGAGCTTTTTGTGGGGATCGCGACGGCTTTCAGGTAGTGGGATGCTGATCCCGTGGGGGGGCGTTCTACAGACTTGTTATGACTGCGGCGCGTCGTTCACGATCTTCCGTCGTCGCCACCACTGTCGCCTGTGTGGCCAGATCTTTTGCCACAATTGCAGCAGCCAGTTTGTGGACGGTACGATGCACGGCTTTCGTCACCAGATGATCCGAATCTGCAAATTTTGCTCGCGGTACGTGACCGCCGACGCGGAGAAGCGCCAGCGCCTGCCCAGCAATGCCAGTGCCGCGTCGCGACGCTCCAGTCTGGAGGATGTATCAGCACTCGCAGCGTACCAAGCTGCAAATGGGGGACCCGCAGCCGGAGCGGCGGCGCCTCCAGTAGCTGCCTCGACCGTACCTATGACGTCGCCACTACTCTTCTCACCTGTGAATGCCGCGAGCTCCTCCTCGTTACCGGAGGTCAACTCGACGGACCGCATTTCCGACGAATTTGAAGACGAAGCGCACGCCGTCGTGACGGACGAACTGCCCGCGCCTCCCCCCGTGTTGTTCTCGATCAAGTCGTCCGAGTCAGTGGATCTCTCGGAGGCGGTCCAACCCGAACCAGTCCCCGTGCGAACGTTCCGTCGCCCATCTTTGGTTCGCCGTCGTCGCTCGAGTCTCGAGTTTCTCAATGGGAGCGACCAGCTGACGCTGCCGTCGAGTACCGCCGAATCCACAGACTCGGAGTCAACAGTCCAGGACCGCCCACCTCTGGAACACGATCTCGACTCGTTCCGTGTCCGCACGGATCTCGTCACGCAGCACGAGATTGTGCTGGACAAGTACATGGTACGTTGTGGTCTTTTTTACAAGCAGGCTCATGACAAAATTCTGATGTTTAAGCACTGCAGACGGCAGCGCACGACCGTATCCGCGAGGGGATCCAGCACTCGGTGGACCGCTCGATGAAGCACTTTGTCGGCGACGGTGTCGAAGTCAAACGGCTGGTGTCGTCCCTGGAGGACATGGCGTTCATCGTCACGGGCCACTTGCTGTTCAGCATGAACTTTCGTACACCGAACGGGTTCAATTTCGCCGGGCTCGTCAAGGTCAAGAGTATCGCGACTCCGTCAACAGCGAGCCCGCCGCGGTCCAAAGAGAAAGACCCGTACGGCTTCAAGTGGATCGCCGGTTGCGTGTGCCGCAAGCAGCTGAGCCACAAGCAAATGGCCCGCAAGATCGACAATCCGCGAATTCTGCTGCTCGCGTGTGCGATCAGCTACGACCGCACCGCAGGAACCGGCAAGCTCAGTTCGCTCGATGCGTTAATCGAGTCGGAAGAGAGCTACATGGAGATTCTCGTGAACAAAATCTCAAAGCTTGAACCGGACATTGTGTTTGTCGAACGGACCGTGTCGCGACACGCGCAAGAACTTCTCCGTGGGCGAGGCATTGCGATCGTGTTGAACGTGAAAAATGAAACGCTCGAGCGGATCGCTCGCTACACGGGAGCAATGGTGCTTTCGTCCGTGGACCACGTCGATCAAGTGAATCCCGAGGAAGCCATCGGCAAGTGCCGCTCTTTCTACGCGAAGACCATGCCAATCACGGCCGAGGACGTTGCGCCTCCATCGAGTGAGGAGAGCAATGGTAGCATCAACGGCAGTGGCAATGGGATGCACCGTGCTGGCTCGACGCGTGCCAAGACAGAGACGTATCTTTATCTCGATGGCTGTGACCCACTGAATGGCTGCACCATCTTGATCAACGGTCCGTCCAAGAAGAAGCTTCGCATCATGAAGACACTGATGCGGAATGTGCTTTCCATGACGTACCGGACGTTGCTGGAGGCACACATGCTGTCGGGTCTCGGTCTCGGCTTTAGCGATTGGTACAGACGCAGTCTAGCCGACCAACAGGAACGCGCGGCGTGGTGTACGACCTGTACGTTACGCCAATACGAAACCGTGGAGGGCAAGCTCCGCTACTACCAGTGCTCGGGCTCGAAGCAGATTGGGATCGTGCCGTACTCGAAAGAGGATATCTCGCTTGGCAACTTTCTCGCCAAGGAAATGGAGGCGCTCTCGTATCGATGCCATGTACGTACCCACATATATGCTCTATCTTGACCAGGGGTCTGAGTGTAGATGTGGCTGTGTTGGACAGAATCCAAAGTGTAGCTATACGATGGTCGACCACGTGCAGACCTTCAGCTGCACGATGGGCACGGTCACGGTTTCCTTTGAAGAGATCGATCCGTCGAATGACCCGACAGCAGAGGACGGTCTTGCAAACCCCACTAGTTCGTCTCCGTCCGATGTAGCGACGACGGGCGAGGACGACGAAGTGGATTGCCCGACCATCATGTTTGGCAAGTGGTGCAGCGGCTGCGCGGCGATGATCAATCCGTTTGCTCCATTGAAAAAGTACGCGTACAAGTTCTCGCTCGCTCGGCTCCTGGAAATCCTCTTGTCGGATTGCTACCAACAACCGCCAGCCTTGGAGGACGTGGATGCAAGCCCCGTCACGACCACGGGGTGCACGCACGATTTCATGAAGTCCCACGTGCTGTACTTCAAGGTCGGACTCACAGTGGCGCGCATGGATTTCACGCCGCGGAAGCCGTTGCGGCTCTTCAACACGCCCATCTTTGTGGTCGTGAACGGTACGCGGCGGCGTCGCTCGTCGGCGCTCGGCGTGCGCTCGAGCCACGTGCGGGCAGGACAAGCGGATTTGATTGCTGCGGCTGCGACACGTCAGACGGCGAATTTGACGACACTCTTGGAAAAGCTCGTCGAGCTCTTCCTCAGTAGGATCGAAAGTATTGAAGAGGTCGTGATGACGTGTGAAGACGAGGACGGTGTTGCGACGAATGTGTTGATTGAAGTGGCGCTCGCGAAGAAGCTGATCGCCACGGAGCAGACGTCGTTTGCGGAGCGGCTCGCAGGGATCGAGGGCGAAGAAGACTCGCAAAAGCGACTCGCGGAAACCGATCGAGCCAAGCGCGCGTTGTATTACATTGTGTGTGGCTGGATCGAGGAGATGCAAAAGCTGCGAAAGCTGATCCGCACGTCGCTCGCGATTGAACCAGAGGGCTCCGTGGCGGCGTCGTCGTTTAGTCTGAGTGGGTTCAGCTTCTCCACGCCGACCACGCAGTCGCCGGCGATGTCGCCAGGCACGAGTCGCCAGGGCAGTCCTCGTCGATCGCGTCCAGCCAGCAAGAGCACGATGTCCTACTCAGTCGACGAGCGGTCGCGGTCTTCGTCGGCGGCGCTGAGCTTCAACAGCGTCGCCGAAGGAAGTGAGCTCTTCGCGACACCGACCGCAGCACCGCCGTCCCCCAAACTGACCAAATACATGTCTGCACCCGTCCAATCAACTTCCTCAATGAAGAGCGAGTCCAAGGAGGTGAGCAAAATGTCATAAGAGACCCAAGGTATCACCTGATGCTGACTTGTCCTGTGGTGTATTAGGCTGGATGGAAGTCGATGCTCTGGGATATCTACCGTGCCGTGGGCAAATCAACGCCGGGCGACGACTTTGACTTGGCGCTGCCAGCTGAGTTGCTCGAAGGCCACCCATCTTTTCCGAATCGCTCCAGCGAGAGTGTCTACCTGGTCAGCGAAACCGAGCCCATCACGTACGTCGCGTATGCTCTCGGCTCGCAGGCGTACGAAGATCAGATCAGTGCCTGGAAATCGACAGTGCAGGGAGTGAATCCGACGGCAACGTCGCCTGTGTCAAAGGAGAGGGCGATCGAGCTGTCGAACTCGGCGTTGGCGATCGAGTGGACCCGACCGGCCTTGGCGACCACCACTCACGTGCACTTTAAGCACAACATGGTGGACACGCCGCGCCACCTCGCGCTGCTCTATCCGTCCGGATCCAACACGAGTAATTGCTGGGAGTTTTCGACAATTGCTTTCTTCCCGCTTCAGGTACGCGCTCGAACATATTTTTTGCCATCGTGTAGCGCACTGGTATTGACTTGGGAACTGCGATGGTTGCTCAAACAGTTTGAAGCTCTTCGCGAATTGTTCTACGGGACGCGCGCCGAGTTTTTGCTTTCCATTTCCCACGTAAACAACTGGGCGGCGCTCGGCGGCAAATCGGGCGCTTCGTTTTATCGAACGCTCGACAATCGTTTCGTGGTCAAGCACATTTCGTCAACAGAGCAGCAGGTAACGATGAGATTCTCGGACTGCTGTGTGCTACGGAATGGTGACTGACGCATGGATTGCTTCACTTGGATGAGCAGAGCTTTCTCGACGTGTTGCCGTCGTACTTTGAGTACATGTCCAAGGTCTTCCACGAAGAAACACCAAGTGTGATCTCGAAGATCATGGGTATGTACCAAACGACGATCACGAAGAAGGAGACGGGTCAACGCACGACACATCACGTTGTCGTCATGGAGAATGTGTTCTACGGGCACGAAATCTCCAAGACATTCGATCTTAAAGGCTCGTCGCGGAATCGCTACGTGAAACCGGATGCGAATGGCAAACCAGGAGCGGTGGAGCTCGACGGCAACTTTGTCGAGATGACGGAAGGCCATCCGATGGGTGTGATCGCTGAAGACCACGAACTTCTGCTCAGCGCCATCAAGAACGACTCAGCTTTCTTGACGTCGATCAATATTGTCGACTTCTCCCTTGTTCTGGGGCTCGGCGGTGAATCTCCGGATCTCCCGAATGTTTACACCCACATGACCGTGGGTATCATCGACTACATGCGGCAATTCGATCTGATGAAGCGCGTGGAGAGTGTCAGCAAGTCGGTCGCGATGATCGCGGGGCAGTCGTCTCCGACAATCATTGAGCCAGCGTTGTATAGCAAACGGTTTAGCGATGCTATCAAGCGATACTTTATGCCGGTGACACCGATCGACTCGAACCGAAACGATCCGTATATCCCACCGAGCTGCTAGTCCTTCCCCTGGTTTGATGGTGGTGGAGGTGGTGTGAGAGCAAGAGTAATGGCTTGGATGTAGGCGGGTGCTGTGGTGAGCGGCAGAACACAGCGGCATTTGGTGAAGTGGATAGAGTGACGAACACACTTCTGACGGAATAAACGTTTACCGATGCTGACGCCACGGTACCCGTCAACGACTGGGAATGCAACTTGGCGAATGAGTGAAGCCGGCAGCTTGGCAGAAGTCCTCGCCGCGCTATGGCTGACCTTGATTGCAACCGATTCGGTTTTGCTAAAAACGTAATGCACTTTTGGCGGAGGCATGACGGTCAAGATGAGCGCTCCTGGTACTTTCCGTTGCAGTTCCTTGGTCGCCATCGGTATTGACGGTACCAGAGCAAGTCGCTGGACTATGCAGGATACGATACGACCTGTATCGTCCACGGTTAGAGGTGGCAGTAGCTGTTCAGCATCGAGGCCATTTAGTCCCGTGTTACGCAAGTTGATGGCTTGAATACAATCAGCGAGATTCACATCATGTGCTGAACATTCAAACTGGCAGTCAACGATGCATTGACCATCCACCTGGTTGATGCAGGCAACTGCTGAGATAAACCCACGGTTTCCATGCAGCCATAGCTCTCGCCCAATGAGTCGTTGGGCGTATGACCAATTCTCATATCGAATAAGTGCCATCGTACTGTCGTTGCTGATAAAGCCGGGATACATTGTACACGCCACCATGTCGTATGCTTCCAGGCGAAAAGACAATCCGCACTGCAAGGCCGTGGCCCAAAAGTTAGTCAAATACGATTCAGGTGGAAGCAGAAGGAATGCATACGCACCTTGTCGATCACGAGGACAATCGATTTGTTGCTAATGCTTGTCCCGCGCTGATACACACGCTCCGCCTAGGCATTAACCACACACACGATTCGTTAGTGTACTCTCCGTACTCTGAAACAAGCTTAACGTACCATGTAGAATGTCAGATTGCCCTCACGAAACGCGATCGCTCGTTTTCGGCCTCGATGTCCGCGGAAGATACGTTGTATCTCTGTGGCTGCAAAACGCCATGTCGTCATGAGCCGTCTCGTAGTATATCCTTTGCACACGCGCTGAATTGCCGTTGCTGCGAGTCGCCGTTTCTCGCGGAACTGGAAGTTGCGATGTAGGCGCGCATACAGGTGGTCGACTTGCTGCTGTCGGATGGTGTGTATAAGTGTCTCCCGTCGTATCTGAGCGCGCACGCGAAAACCACGAAAAACTCGCTGTAAGTTGACTATCGCATGCGAGCGAAGGGTTTCCTCTTTACGCATCATTCGCTCCTTCATGATCGATGGGTACAGAAGCACACGGTGAAGTGACACAGCAGAGCCAGCTTCAGTCGCAACCTGAAGTGCACTCAGCTCCGCCTTCAGCTCTGCAAAAGGGTCGATGAACAGGAGGTCGCGTAACAAGCGCTCTGCATGTTCTCTTGTAATTTGAACCTTTGATCTTCCCTCAGACGGCGATGCAAGCACCACTGGCTTCACAATTAACCCTCGAAATTCAGACTGGTAGAGTTGAGTGATGATATTTCCCCGCCCAACGTCTTCTTCTCCTTTGGGTGCTGCTTGTGTTTCCCCTCGATTCATCCTTGAGAGCCGCCGTGTTGATGCATACTTCACGGAACTCTTCCAACTTTCTCCTTTTCCAGACATTGGGATTTGCTGACTCAAGTAGTTTTCTTCCTCATCATCGTCGCTTCCTCCTTTGTTAGCAAGCAGTCGAAAAACTTCGTCGTCCGTCAGATACACAGAGTTGAAACGCGGACTGTCTTCGTCTCCTGTGCATTGAATTCTCGTGATCTGGCTGTGCCGGGTAACCAACACTCGAACCTGCTCACCCCGTTTGGCGATCGGCACAACCTTTGCGAGCACATTGACTTGTCTAGAACTAAAGATCGAGCAAAAGCGATGGTAGTTCAGCAAGAGGCGATCCAGCATGTCCACTCGATGCAGATAGCCCGGCACACGGTAGTCCGACGGCGATTGCTCCAATGCCAGTCGATAGAACGATGTCGCGCGAGAGATTTTATTTGTACACTGAGACACAATCGCCAGATCAAGGAGCACGGCAACGTCGTTCATAGAGAGTTGCAGGGCAGGGAAAAGATAGCGTCGTTCAACCTACACAACAAATGCTCATTAGACTGCATTGCGATCATCGTGCTCGCGTTTGAGACAAACCTCTTGAATGTCTGCATCATTGATACGTAGAACGACTTCAGCTCGTCGCAGGAAAGCCATCGAAATCTCGAGGTCTTCTCCCAATACTTGGGAAAGAATGGAGTACATAAAGCAGAACCGTGCCGACGAAGGAAACGAATGCACACCCTCGAGTCCCAACATCTTGGCACCATGCAAATCATGGAGGCCGATGAAACGGACCATGAAGCACGCAAAGAGTGTTTCTTCGTTCCACGAACTCGCATGACAGCCTTTACATCGTGCTTGCCGTCGATGGACATGACTCATTTCTCGTAGCTCCACCGCAAACCGTGCTCGCTCTTGCCGCATCTCACGCACACGACGTCGGTCTGCCATTCCTCGATAGCACCGCTGGATTTGCGTCGCGGCGTTGCTTCGTCTCTGTGCGAGCAGTGCCGCCACCAGGTTCCAAAAGCGGTAGCCTCGAAACCGTCTCTGGAACATCGTAATCCGTTCAACCAACACGCGTGCTCGCTCGCACTGTACCTGATCTCGACACCGACAACCTCGATACCACGCCTGGATCCGCGTAGCACATCGATGGCGCTTGCCCATCCACCGCTTAACCACGCGTCGTGCAACCATCACGCGTCGCAAGGCAAACTGGATGTTGGATGCCGCTCGCTGGAAGCGCGGCCCATCAAATGCCGCGAGCCGCTGCCGTGTTTGCACACCACGCACAAACCGCTGTACTTGGATCGCCGCGTAGATGCTCTCGTAGCCATACACTGGCGCTGGTGGATCCAGTGAACGAAGCGGCGCGTTGTTCTCCCGATTGCGCTGCATCGCCGAGCGACACAGCACGAGCATCTGCTCGTCCAACAGCGACAGTGCGTGCGGCGGCTTTGTCTTTAGCTTGGACGCTCGTCGCTTGCTTGTGTGGCTGGTTCTCTGAACGGCATGCCGTGTGATCCCCATCCAATGCGGCGATGGAGAGTCACGGCCGCGTCGCATCGGCTTCACGAGCCGCGGCAGCGTGACGCGTGCATCGTCACCACGGCACTCGTCCGCTGCGTCTTGTTCGTCGAGAGTCTCGACATCGTCGCACTCGCTCGGCTCGAAGAATAGACGACGCGGCGCCGACGCGAGCGGCCCACGGCGGCGACGCATGAGCACGGCGTTTCCCCTTCCCTTGAGTTCCTTCAACACTCAGGGACCAACACTCTTGAACTGGTAACCTAACGCGTAAAATAATCTACCGCTCTGTAAAAAAACGCATTGAGCATAAATTACACTCTCCAAAATGTATTGGTACGGTAGTGTAAACGACCTGCATTCTTCGATTGTGACGAGCCAGCCTTCGTAGCGTGGACCTGCATTCTTCGATCGCTTTGTCGCCTTCGTCATAATCGCCCATAAAACGGCCCCGCTCGCAGGCCTCGGCTGTTCATCTCGAGCAGCGGACGTGCGGTGATTGGACTGGGGGCACGCGCGCGTGGGGACCGACGGGAGCTATCTCAGTATGTATCCATTCGCGCACCGCCGCAAACCGAGCTGATTGGCGATCGGGGCTTTTGTCTGCCAGCGTGGACGACAAGCGTTGATCGCCCGCGTGCGACTTGTTGGGGAGCACGCCAAAGGATGCGTCAGTGACGGCCCACTCTCGCATTTGCGTGCTAAGCCCCCAACGATCGCGATGGCGCTGCGCTCGCCCAAGCACTCGCCCGAGTATGTGGCGCTGCAGTCGCCGACGACGGCCAAGCAGATGCTGGACAAGACTCGACAGGAACCGGCCGAGCCCACGGCGAGCGAGACCAAGGACCCACTCGTGCCGTTTATGCAGTTGCTGCGCTTTGCGGACCGTGTGGACTACGCGCTGCTCGCGCTTGGTACACTGAGCGCGGTGGTCATGGGGCTCTCGATGCCCGTGGAGGTCATCTTCTTTGGTGAGTTTGTGTCTGCGTTCAACGCCGAGTCGGTTGTGACCGAGCGCGACGCATTTCTCGACGGTGCCCACGAGATCGCGGTCAAGTACGTTGTGCTCGGCGTCGTTGTGCTCTTCATGGCGTCGCTGCAAGTGAGCTGTTGGACTATCACGGCCTCCCGCCAAGCCAAGCGTATCCGCGCGGCGTATGTCGGTGCGATTCTGAAGCAGGAGATTGGCTGGTTCGATGTCAGCGAGCCTGGCCAGCTCTCAACACGCGTTGCCGACCTCACGGTCACGATCCAGAACGGAATGGGCCGCAAAGTCGCCGAAGTGATCCAGTTTGGGTCGATGATGGTGAGCGGCATCGTCATCGGGTTGATCAAGGGCTGGGAACTCGCGCTCGTGCTGCTCGCGTTTACCCCGTTCATCGCGTTCTCGGCGTATGTATCCATGAAGGTGCTCACGTCGTCGGTCCAAGAGTCGATCGAATCCTACAGCGAAGCTGGCTCGGTCGCACAAGAGTCACTTGCCAACATCCGTACTGTTCACATGTTCAACGCGATCGGCCACTTCGTGAACAAGTACGACTCTGCGCTTCGCGTGTCTGTCAAAGCGGGCATCAAGAAGGGCTTCTCGATCGGCTGGGGAACAGGACTCGTCTTTTTTGTGATCTTCTGTACCTACGCGTGCGGTATGTTCTACGGTGCCGTTCAGGTCGTCAACGATCGTCGCGACGGGTGTGAGAGTAACTGTTACGACGGCGGTCGTGTGCTCACCGTCTTCTTCACGGTAACGATGGGCGCAATGGCGCTGGGCCAGGCTGCGCCAAGCGTTGAGGCCATCTTCAGTGCGCGTGCCGCGGCGTTCAAGGTGTTCTCTGTGATTGATCGCCAGCCACAGATTGATCCGTCGTATGGAGATGGTCGAGTACTGCCGCAAGTCGCTGGGAGGATTGAAATTGACAACGTGACATTTGCCTACCCGTCGCGGCCCGACACGATGGTGTGCAGCAACTACTCGCTGGTCGTCGAGCCTGGGCAGACGATCGCGCTCGTGGGGCCAAGTGGCAGTGGTAAGAGTACAGTGATCGCACTGCTCGAGCGGTTTTATGACCCGTTACGTGGACTCGTCAAGCTGGATGGCGTGGATGTACGTGATCTCAACCTCAAGTGGCTGCGGCAGCAGATCGGTCTCGTCAGTCAGGAGCCGGCATTGTTTGCAACATCCATTATGGAGAACATTCGTCACGGTTGTCCCGATGCAACGGACGAACAAGTCGTCGAGGCTGCCAAGATGGCCAACGCCTACACTTTTATCATGGAGTTCCCCCAGGGCTTCAATACCGAAGTCGGCGAGCGTGGCGCGCAGCTATCCGGTGGTCAGAAGCAACGCATTGCGATCGCTCGAGCGATCGTGAAGAACCCGTGTGTCTTGTTGCTGGACGAAGCCACGAGTGCACTCGACACAGAAAGCGAACGCGTCGTTCAGGCCTCTTTGGATGCACTGCTCGAGTCTACAAAGCGAACGACGATCGTTGTGGCTCACCGGTTGTCCACAATCCGAAATGCGGACAAGATTGCTGTCCACAGTGATGGCGCGATCGTCGAGCTGGGCTCTCATGATGAGCTCATGCAGCTGGAAAACGGTCACTACCGCCTCTTGGTGGAAACTCAAAACCGCAAGAAACACGATAATGTGGACGAGACGATCGAGGACGTTTTCCACACGGAGAAAGCCCAGCGTGACAAGTCCGTGGTCGCCGAGTCACCAAAGTCTGCATCGCGAGTCGTTGTGTCTGATGCCATCAGCGCGAAGAGTGAGACCACCAGCGGGGAGTCGGTCCTAGTCAAGGGCGCGATGCGTCGCATCTGGAAGATGAGCCTCGAGGACTGGAAGTACCTGGTACTTGGAAGTTGCGGAGCAGTCGTGAATGCTGCGCTGTTCCCGGTCTGGGGCGTGATTCTGACCAACGTGACGGTGCTCTTCTTCAAGACCGATATGGAGCGGGGCGATGTGCTCCAGGAGGCACGGTACTGGGCAGCAGGATTCGTCGCTCTCGGGGTTTTCTTTGGTTTGTCGGTCACGTTGCAGCAATACGGCTTTGCGGTGGCATCCGAGCGGCTCGTGGCGAGGGTGCGACTTGCGACTTTACGGTCCATGCTCGTGCAAGAGATCGCGTGGTTTGATCTGGACGAGAACGCGTCGGGTGCACTGGTCGCACGCCTCGCGACCGACACGGCGACGCTCCAAACTGTCACGTCTGACACGCTCAACCGCGGTCTCGTGAGCACGACCACAGTGATCATCGCCTTTGCTATCTCGTTCGCGTACAGTTGGCAGATGACACTGATCGTGCTGGCGTGCTCGCCTATGACGCTGACGGCCACGGTGATCCAAGAGAAGATGGTGAGTGGCGCGATGAATTCCAAGGAAGTCAACGACGCCGACAACGCCGCTGGTGCGTTACTGTCCGAGGCGATCGGGTCCATCCGCACAGTCGCTTCGTTCGGCATGGAGAGCCCCATCGCGACCACGTACATGGGGTTGCTGACCGTGTCAGACGCCTCGGACCGCAAGGTGGGCGTCGTGACGGGCGTGACGTTTGGCGTCACACAGGCACTGATCTGGTTCGTGTACGCATTCCAGCTCTGGCTCGGTGCTCGATGGGTCTCGAAACGCACGATCACGTTCGGTGACATGTTCATGGTGATGCAAGTGCTCATGATGAGCCAGTTCGCGATCGGCATGGCGTTGCAAAACTTTTCGGACAACTCGCAGGCAAAGAAGTCTGTGAGTCAGATTCTCAATGTTCTTGATCGCGAACCACGGATCGAGTCGACCTCGACGAGTGGTGAGACGCTCTCGTCAGTCCAGGGCGACATTGTCTTCGAGGACGTCCAGTTCACATACCCGTCTCGACCGGATGCTCCAGTGTACAAGCAGTACAACCTTACGATTCGCTCGGGACAGACGGTGGCACTCGTCGGAGCCAGCGGCAGCGGGAAAAGTACTGCGATCTCGCTGTTGGAGCGGTTTTACGATCCGTGCGGCGGCAGCATCACGCTTGACGGCAAGGACTTGCGGTCGCTTCAGCTGCCATGGCTGCGCGAGCGCATCTCGCTGGTCAGTCAGGAACCCGTGCTGTTTGCCGGTACGATCGCGGAGAACATTGCCATGGCCAAGCCCGGTGCGACGCGTGAGCAGATCCTCGACGCCACCAAGAGCGCCAACGCGTTCGACTTTATCTCGCAGTTCCCCGACGGCTTTGACACCCGCGTGGGCGACCGTGGTGCGCAAGTTTCTGGCGGCCAAAAGCAACGCATCGCGATCGCACGAGCGATTTTGCGGGACGCTGAGGTGCTGCTATTAGACGAAGCCACCAGTGCACTCGACACAGAGAGCGAGCGCGTCGTGCAGGCGTCGCTGGACAAGCTGCTCGCGCTCAAGAAACGCACGACGATCATCGTGGCCCATCGGCTCTCGACGATCCGCCACGCCGACGTGATCGCCGTGGCCCGCGAGGGCGAGATCGTCGAAATCGGCACCCACGACGAGCTCATGGCCCGCCCCAGCGGCGTGTACCGCACCCTCGTCGGCCATCAGACCGGCCCACCGTAGACACCCACTCTAAAAGAAAGCAAAATGTAGCCATCTATGTGAATTATCAGTCGTAATTTTGCGGTACCATTGCACTCACAGGAAAGTATCACTTCGTAGAGAAATATCCATTTTGATAGAACAATCGTGGTTCCTTCCATTCTCCGTGGGTATCTCATCATGGCAAGCGAGACGCCACGTGCATTCATCAGCTACGCGGCGCCGCAGCGGCTCTACGGGCTCTGCTGGGGCACGAAAGCCAACGAGTTCCGTCTCGCGGCCTCGACGTTCATCCCCGGTGAATACGTCAACAAGCTCCAGGTATTTCTAACGCATCCGATCCCCGGGACGACGTTCGTCTGATCCGTGCGTTGGATAGATTCTCCATCCGAGTCCAAACGGCACGGAGCTGATCAGCGCGTTCGAGATCGACCATCCGTACCCGCCGACCAAAGTGCAGTGGTCGCCGCAGTCGTTTGGCAACTCGGTCGAGTACCTCGCGACGACCGCTGACTACCTTCGCATTTGGACGGTCACCGACACGTCGCTCGAGCGCCACGCGACGATCTCCAACGTACGTGATAAGAAAAAAAACCGAGGAGGCAGCAGCGTGTCTGCTGGTCGATTGATCATGAGGCTGTGCGCAGAAACGGAACCAAGAGACGTGTGCGCCGCTCACGTCGCTCGACTGGAATGAGCTCGAGCCCAATATTCTTGGCACCTCGAGCATCGACACGACCTGCACGATCTGGGACCTCAACGTGGGTAGCACAATAGAGCTCGAAAAAGAACAGAGATCGTCTCACGTGGTTGTGCGTACAGAACATCTCGGCGCCCAAGCAGCAGATCATCGCCCACGACGATGAGGTGTACGACATGGCGTTTTCCAGGATCGATCCGAACCATTTTGTCTCGGTGGGCGGCGATGGCTCGCTGCGCAGCTTTGATCTCAGGTACTACCGACCCATCCACATGTGTAGTATTCTGATATCATCCCTGACGGTGGAGACCGTGACTAGATCGCTCGAGTCGAGCCAGATTCTGTACGAAGCTCACCAGCTCAAGCCGCTGCTGCGCGTCGCGTGGAACCCCCACGACGATCGGTACCTCGCGACGATCATCGCGGGGAAAGAAAGCGTTGTGATCATCGACCAGCGAAGCAGTGCACGTCCAGTGGTCGAGCTCACCCAGCACACGGGAAGTGTGAACTCGATCTCGTGGTCACCACACTCTCGGTTCCACATTTGCAGTGCCGCCGAAGACAACACCGCGATCGTGTACGACATTGCCGATATCGTCAGTATCGACGGCATCGCGACAGGCGTGAATGCCCACCGAGCCAACACGCTCACGAGCTCGGTTCTGTTTCGATCCAAGACACCGATCAACCAGATTCGCTGGTCGCCGACTCAAGACAACTGTATTGCACTCTGTGACGAAGGTGCAGCTCATGTAGTCCAGGTCTAACGAAGCATTTGTTGGACAGCATGTCGATATATCTATCTATCGCGTGCCTCACGTGGATGTCTACATGTACATCAACTTCCCGGCCGGGCTACACGGCAAGTAGTCCACCAGCTCGATGGCTAGCATGGGCTCTGGGATCCCAAGCTTTGGAGCAGCCCAGTCACGCAACGCAGATGCTGTGAGGCTCGACGAAGCGGCGAGCACAACACGCACGCGCAGTTGCGTGCGACGAGCCGTTTGGTCCTGCATGAGGGCGAGCACATCCGTCACTTCCTCGCGCGTCTTGAGCACCGTCTCCACGTTCCGTGGGTCGATGGACTGGAAGCGATGGCCGAGCTTGAGACTGATCGGCGGGCGGATCCGGCCTTCGAGCCACAGCTCCGTGAGTGTACCGTCTTGTGTCTTGGCGAGGCCTCGATCAGCGGTCCTGTGAGGAGCGCCGCCGCTAAGGTAGAGACCGCCGTCGATGACATACCCCATCGACTGCCACGGCGTCCACACAAGCACCTCGCCATCTTTCTCTACTTGTACACGCACACCTGGCCACAAGTTGCCCACGTAGATGCGTTCATCGTCACTCATGAGGTGCGCTTCATCGTCGAACCGTTTGCCGAACAATTGCCACGCCGCGATGTCGCCCGTCTCGGTCGAGCCATAGTTCTGCATGAGCTGCAGTCCATTGTGCTGCAATGTGCGTTGGAACAGTTCGTGCGAGAGACGCGTACCGGCGCAGTACGGGACATCCGCATACAGCGGCTTGGTAGGCAGCTCAAGCAATCTCGTGTAGGTCGCTGGCGTGCCGTACAAAAGTGTAAACTTGTCCGAGCGTTCCGCCAGCAGATCGTACAGCGCCTGGGTATCCGATACAAAGCACAGCTCGGAGTCGTCGTCGTGAGGAGACGAAAACAGCGCGAAGATGGCATTGATCGAGTACGCGTGCGAGATCGACGTGCCGCAGACGATCCGCGCTGGGCGATCCGGAAAGAGCTGTTCGTGCGTACTCTGGCCTTGCAACAGCATTCGTTCCCACGAGCACATCACGACCTTGGGCTCACCCACACTGCCCGACGTCAACATTCCAACACCTCCGCACTTGAGCGCCGGCTCCTGCGTCCACGTCGTCGCTGTTGTCGTCTTGTCCTGGTCACGTCGCGAGAGAACATCGCCGTCGACGGTGAGCACCACCGTGAGCCCGGTCTGCTGCAGCACGTGGGGCAGCAGCGCGATGCGGCCCTTGCTCACGAGCACACAGACGCACTGCAACTCCATGGCCGCGAGCATGCACGCGACGCTCGTGCGGTCATTGTCCAGTACGAGCACGAACGCGTCGTGGTGGCCCACACCCACCGCCTCTAGCTTGGCCAGGCCGAGCGGCAGCAGCACACGTCGCAGACCGCCCCTGAGAACGTCATAGGTCGACGGCGCCGCGGCGCTCGCGGAGGCCGCGTGGAACACCGTGAGCCGTCCGTTCTTGACGCCGATCGGCGCGGCCATTGGCGCCTTGCTGGATGCTCGTCACACACGCTTCGTTCACGCAAGTGATGGCCCCCAAAGAGTCTGTAGCTTCTCGAATTAGCCTATTCGAGTGTCAGGGATGCGATCTCAGACTAGGCTAATGGTAGTGTCTCTTGTCAAGACTGGCGGCGGAGCCATGGAGGATATGTCGACCACGAGCAGCAGCGACGACGAGCCGCAGCGCGTGCACCGCAGCGCGCGACTGAGCGCGGACCGCGGCGAGATCAAGCGTGAGGCGTGGGCGGCTGCGAGCGGTAGTGAGAGTGCGAGTGGCAGCGGCAGCGAGACGGAGGAGGAGGCAAATGAGGAGGAGGAGGAGGACCCGGATGACATTCCGCTCGCACAGCGTGAAGAGGCGGACGACGAAGAGGACTCGGGCGAGGAAACCGACGAGGATGTATTGGATATCAAACAGGAGGACGTTGTGTCTGCGGATGGCGATCTCCCTGCCGAGGACGATGAGGAAGAAGCTGACGATGAGAGTGAGGCTGAGAGCGACGATGACCGAGACGAAGTGAGCCAGGAGGAAGCGGATAGCGACGCGATTAGTATCAAGAGTGAGCAAGAGGCGGAGATGGGAGAAAGAGGAGATGGCCGCCGCTCTGCTCAAGACTCTAAACACTCACGCTCGGACTCGGATCTGGAAGAGGCGACGTCTGAGGTCGACGACGTTAGAAGGAGAGGTGCAGCAGACCAAGCCACACCTCTCCGAGAGGCTGAGGAAGCAAACGACTTCATGAGAGATGAGCGAGGTCACGTAGAGACGAGAAGAAGTGCGAGGGTGGCGCGGCGCGACTCGGAGCTGGCTGGTCAACGGATGCGAGACGATGATCAGGAACAGAAAGACGCCGACGGCGAGGAGTCGGCCTACGACGAAGAAGAGGAGCTGGAAGTCGAAGAGGAGCAAGATGGCGGCGAGACGATCACGAAACGAGACGTCACCTCGGCTCGAAGTCTCATGAATCACTTGCTCAGTGTGCACTTGTCGTTCACCGAACAGTCGGAACTCCACAAGGGCACGATCATCACGGGTCCGCCCATCGACCGTCCCATCTCGCAAGCGGATCAGTGGAAACGGTACGCGTACCGCTCGTCAAAGCACTCGTCAAGGTTGTGATGCTAACCAGGTGCTGGTTGGGTGCTTGTAGAAAATACCGATGGCCCGTCGCCTTACGAAATGTGCGTCGGCGAAGGTAACGCTGCACAAACTACCGAGCATCTACCCAACGGTCTAACCGTAGACATGACGCATCACAGATTCGTGGCTAATGCGGACGAGATCACCGCCGATCACGAAGTCCGACTTGTCGACGCGTCTCGTGCAAAGTCAGGTGTCTCTGACAGAGCACGAAAGGCGTTTGCGGCAGCACTCGCGCCAACGGCTCGGCCGCTCATGAGCACGGCGGTCGCAACGTTCCGAGAGCTCAAGGAAAAGCGAGAGCGAGAGATGAACTTTGTGGAGCGACTGGAGGAAACAAAGGAAGAGAATGACCCCGAAGGCGTTGACCCCACCCAATTGCGTGCTCTCACTCGCCTCGGAGGCCACTTTACGGGTCAGCTACTAGACTCGGTTCTTGCCAAAAATCTGCTCGCGCTTCAGGGCGTGGACGCATCCTACGCGCAGCAGTGCTGGTACGTGTGGTTATCCCAACGAATCGAGCGCGTAGCACTTGCACTCATTTATTGCTCGCACAACAGGGACCCACTGCCGACCAGCAAACGCCCCGTTGCGAACTGGCGCTTTATCCTCGAACATTTCTGTCGGACGTCGTCGCATGGTGTGGACGCGCTCTCCATCACATTAGCTCCACGCCTTCGCAAAGAGTAGGTGTGGGCTGTGGTGTATGGTTTTTCTTTGCACGGCTGACAGGGTGTCGGTGATTTCTGACAGCACGCTTCAACGCATTCGCGACCGGCTGCGAGCGTTGTACGGCGTGTCGTGGCGTCCGGAAGATGACACGTTCTTTGATCTTGTGGACCAACAAGAAATTGATCCACCGGAGGCCTCCGAGGTAGTTCCACTATAGGCTGACAAGATGATATTTTCGCTGACGAGATATACCTACGCCAATATGGGCACACAAGAGTTCTCCTCCCTACCCGCCATGCCGTGTCTGAGGCTTCTACGTCTTGAGCGGCTTCTTCTTCTTGCGCTTGTACTTGTCAAAGTACGCCTGCACCTTCTGGTTGTAGTTCTTGTCTCGCTTCTGCTGGTTGGCGGTCTTGACAACAACTTGGAGCACGTCTTCATCTTCAAGGACGTGGTCCTTGCCGACACGTTGCGGGTTGTATTTGGTACTCGTACCCCACACCAATGCGTAGTTGAAGTTGTCGAGCATATCCTTTGAGATCTGTGGCGCAGAACAAAATACGACTTGGAATCAGCATCCCACTTCGTGCTATGTCGCAAATGTCCACATACCGAAAGACACGCCGAGCTGACAGAGGTACCCTTGCGCTGGCTGGAGATGACAACCGGTTCTTCGAATGCCGGGGCCTATGAATGAAGTTAGCAGTCAGGACATGGTTGTACCCTCGCACATTGGCTGGCTTACCTCGCCTCGTCGCTTGGTGTACACTCGGGTGAGACCCATGTAGTCCCACATCTTTGCCAACAACGTATCGATGTTGAGCTACACCACATTTTTGTCAAATTAGTACCCTTCAGTGAACCATCTCAACCAGCTTTGCACCTCACCGCGGGCCGGCCGTCGTGCTCACAGGCGATAACAGTCGTGTGGGGCAGACGAGCGAGTCGGTCCACGTCCTCGATCGTGACCGTATCGATCTTGTTGTACACGTAGAGACACTTAATGTACTTGCGGTTTCCCTCGATCACATCGATCAAGTCGTCGGTCGACGCATCCTCACGGAACAGGAGCTCGCAGTTGTGGATGCGGTACTCGTGCAAGATCTTGTAGACCGTTTTGGCAGGATCATCACCGAGCTGGTCGAGCAACGAACAAGATCCTAAGCTTCACGCCATTCTCCAAGCGAGGTGTACGAGAGCTGCACCTACCTTGGTGAGTGGACACGTGCTGTTGAACGTGACACCACCTCCAGCCTTACGCTTCAAGTAGATGTCTGGCGGCTGGCGGTTCAAGCGGAGGCCGACAGTCTCCAATTCGCGCTCGAGGATCTCGCGATGGCGGTTGCCCGCCTCTTGGCCAGCGTCGAGCACCATCAGAATCATATCCGCCGACTTGGCCACGGCAATAACCTCACGGCCACGACCACGACCATGGGCGGCACCTTCAATGATACCGGGCAGATCGAGCAGCTGGATGCGCACGTCGTTGTAGATGAGGTTACCAGGGATACACGTGAGCGTCGTGAACTCCACGGCGCTTTGCTCGGACTGCGTCTCCGTCAGCTGACTACAGATCAGAAGCGAACATACAATGTTAGCTCCCGAACTCACCTGTATCAAAGAAGACTTTGATGTACCTCAACATGGTCGACTTGCCGACACTGGGGAAACCGATCAACGCGACACGACCATCACCACTTCTCGCCACGTCAAAACCTGTCACCCGCACAACGGTATCCCGTGAGTGGGGGTATTGTCCTCCGCACAGATGACGACACTCGGGCCGTACCTTCGCCTCCACCACCACTCGACTTCTCGCCCTCTAGAAGCTATAGGAATACCAACAATGCATGGTAAAGCGCCGCTCTGCACCGCCTCGTATTTGCAATATGGTCGACCAAACCTCGGTACGCAGCTTGGCGAGCTTGGCCTTGAGCGAGCCGAGGTGGCCCTCGGTGGCCTTGTTTTTCTGCGTCCTTTTCATCTCATCCTCTGATGACCACAACCCCCCATTAGCGACACCGCGGAAGACGACAGTAGCATACGTCGAAACGCACCGATCTCTTTGATCTTGTCGAGGATGCCCATGGTTGCTGCGCGTGCGTGGCGATCGCCAGATCCTTCGCCAAGTCCGCCTTCCTGGTCGTCCACTCCTCCCTGCTCACTTGGAGAGCCAAGGTTTGACGCCAATCCTAGTTTTTTGATAGCGTGGTTCACACATAATTAGGTGTATGGCTTCATGTACTGTATACTTCAGATCTCGTCATACATTTCGTGTTTTCCAAAAGTATTCACCATTCCGAGGAGCCAGCCAATCAGATCGCTTGAGCGTAATCAAAGCGCGTGGCCAATCGGACTTCAATTTAGAGTGGGTACGGTAGTTGCAGGTTGTCACCATCAACGTCGCGAGTTGTGTCCTCACATCCGAGTACACGTCGGGGGCAAAGATCACCATGGTCGAGACGGACGCGACGGCCTCGATCGAGGCCAAGAGCAAGGGCTTTCTCGCGTCACTGTTGGTACGGACACCTTAAGACCCCTATGGTGCTGTCTTGTGGGGAGACTAACCGGAGCCATTGTATGGGATCTCTAAAGGGCGGGGCCGTTGCGGGCACGTCTGTGGACATTGCGCTTTTCCCGCTTGACACGATCAAGACGCGTCTGCAGTCCGCGGAGGGCTTCTTCAAGGCCGGTGGCTTCCGTGGTGTGTACTCGGGTCTCTCGGCGGCTGCGGCCGGCTCGGCGCCAGGAGGTATGTGTAGTACGGAGGAGGATAGAATGCACCGAATGCTGATGCCATGTTCGTGCAGGCGCGCTTTTCTTCAGCGCGTACGAGACTTCCAAGAACGTGCTCGGCAGTAGCTTCCCAGAGCATAAGCACTCGCCCATCGTGCACATGTCGGCTGCTGCGATCGGCGAAATGGTGCGTTTGGATGTTGAAATCTTCTGTTGCGTGCCGTCGTTGCGATTCTAATGCACCCATTTGCGTGTAGTCGGCCTGCTTGGTGCGTGTGCCCACCGAGATCATCAAGCAGCGCATGCAGACGGGCATGTACAGCTCCATCCAGGAGGCGATCGCTGGTATCCGCGGCTCGCAGGGAATCTTTGCGTTCTACCGTGGCTACTGGAGCATGATTGCCCGCGAGATCCCGTTCTCGTTCATTCAGTTTCCGCTGTGGGAAGGCCTCAAGGTATGGACTCTTTTTCCACGATGGATCTCGCACACCTTTAGTCGACTAAGCGCCTCTTCTCGTGTGTTCAGTACCAATGGTCCAAGCAGCAGAATGCACCTGTGAGCTCGTTCCAGGGCGCGATCTGCGGGTCGATCGCCGGCGGCGTCGCGGCCTCGATCACGACGCCACTGGACGTGACCAAGACGCGTCTGATGCTGGGCAAGGATGCGAACGGCGTGCCGTACAAGGGAACCGTGGACACCTTCATGCGAGTGTACCGTGAAGAAGGCGTCAAGCGGCTCTTCTCGGGCGTCGGTCCTCGCACCATGTGGATCTCGATCGGCGGCTTTGTGTTTTTCGGCATGTACGAAAAGGCCACCGATACGTTCTCCTCCATTCTGTAGTCGTCTTTCCCTCACGACCCCCGAATAGAGACAGCGTTCATGTTCCGGTTAGACACCATCATGTAGAAGATGAATCGGTCGACTCCAGCATTGGAGTAGGATACAGTACCGGCTGCACGCCGGATTGATGGTGGAGTGGGTACATGTCACGACCCTTGCTCACGCGATCCTACACTGTGTGGCTCGTTGCGATCCACACGTCTAGTCGATGGGATGCCATCCAGAGACATCCAAGGGGATATTACATGCTGGGCCCTCGAGCATCCATGTCATATCGATTGCGTGGGCGAGCAGACGTAAGCCAACCAGACACTGAGGATTGTCCGAAGCGCGTCATCCACCTCGGGACACGGGTCGATCAACTACGCAATCGTGTCGCATCCAAACGATCCAACCCAACCCGTTACAATCCTACTCGACCCGTGAATCTTTCATACAATTTTCAAGATGAACTAGTCGCCCAACGGCAACGGGTCGGCCATGGCCAAACCCGTTGGGACAAGTCGAAGGCCCGGTCGGTTCTGCAGATGTGTGCTTGGGCACAGAGGAGGGTTCGGGGAACCGCGTTCAATTGAGGAGGATAGGATCGCTCTCACGCACGTGGGTCGGCACGTTGGCTCGCTTGCCTCATTTCGCAATTCGCATCCGACCGGCGACGTCCCCTCCCCCTCCTCCTCTCTTCAGAAGACCTTCCGCCCCCCCCCACACTTTCACCATGAGCACCTCGCCGATCAAGAAGCTCAAGGAGACCACGCAGCTCGACCAGCTCAAGGAGTTTACCACGGTCGTCGCCGACACGGGCGACTTCTCGTCGATCGCCAAGTACAAGCCGCAGGACGCGACCACGAACCCGTCGCTTCTGTACAAGGCCGCGACGATGGAGCAGTACAAGCACCTCGTCGACGACGCCATCGCGTACGGAAAGGGCATCGATGCGAGCCTCTCGGAGAAGGAGCGTCTTGGCTTCGTGATCGACAAGCTCTCGGTCAACTTTGGCCTTGAGATTCTCAAGATTGTGCCGGGCTACGTCTCGACCGAGGTGGACGCTCGCCTGAGCTTTGACAAGGCCGGTACGATTGAGCGTGCGCACCGCATTATCAAGCTGTACGAGGAGGCCGGCATCCAGAAGGACCGCATCCTCATCAAGATCGCTTCCACCTGGGAGGGCATCCAGGCCTGCAAGGAGCTCCAGAAGGAGGGCATCTCGTGTAACATGACCCTGCTGTTCGGCTTTGCGCAGGCTGTTGCGTGCGCCGAGGCCGATGCTACCTTGATTTCGCCCTTCGTTGGCCGTATCCTCGACTGGCACAAGGCCAAGACCGGCAAGACGGACTACGCGTCGCATGAGGACCCGGGTGTCATCTCCGTCTCGAAGATCTACCAGTACTACAAGAAGTACGGCTACAAGACCATCGTCATGGGTGCGTCGTTCCGTAACACGGGTGAGATCACGGAGCTGGCCGGCTGCGATCGCCTCACGATCTCGCCGAACCTTCTCGACGAACTCGAGAAGAGCAACGCGCCGATCTCGCGCAAGCTCGAGCCGGAGGCAGCTGCCAAGCTGTACACGGGTGAGAAGCTCTCGTTCGACGAGAAGAACTTCCGCCTGAGCCTGAACGAGGACGCGATGGCGACCGAGAAGCTTGCTGAGGGCATCCGTGGCTTCAGCGCCGACATCGTCAAGCTTGAGGAGATCCTCAAGGCCCAGCTCAAGGCCTAAGTGCGACACTGCTCGTTCTCTCTTGTTGCTGCCAGTGCGCATGCGTCTGGCACCTCGATGCAGGGGGGCTATCCTCGCAGTCACACTCGCACCTGCCAAGCCGCACACCATTCCGCTACTCGCATGAACAACGGTAGCGACGAAAACACCCAGAAACACAGATCACTTTATTAGGGGAAAGACAGTCACGTTCATGTTCCACGTATCCGTCGAGAATCGACCTCTTGTGCGTCGCTCCATCTGTATGGCCCTCCTTTTTTCCGTCCAGTCTGCTGCGTGGCGTGCGCATGCTCCTAATGCCCTCGAGCTCCATGATGATGGGGGCCACCACAAAAGATTTCTTCAACATGACGAATGGATGACCGTATCTTTCGCACAAAGTACGCTCTGGTTCGGCCTTGTGGTTCGAATTCGTACTTTGAATAGTATACCGCTGTACTCATCGTTCGCGATCTGGGCGCAACTGGCGGCTGGGTGGGTTTTGGGAAAACCAAAAAGCACGGAAAACCTCAAGCGCGGGAAATCTCCCCCGACGGATCGATACGTACGATGGCGACGTTCGGGCACGGCTTCGAGCTGAGCAAGTGGTTCAACAGCACGTCCACGCGGCACGAGGCGAGTGCGAGCGACAGTACGGACGTCGAGGACGGTGGCGAGGCCACGACGGCCGACGCGTCGCCCGTGGCGGTCGCGGAACTCGCGGTTTGCTTCATGTGCAAGACGCCCAATCCGGAGTACCTCTCGACGAACGAGGTCAAGGGCGCACCGTCGGTGCCCGTGTGCAGCCTCGAGTGCGAGGCCGACTACCTCAAGAAAAAGGGATGGAACGCGAGCAAGAAAGATGGCGGCAAGTACGTCCAAGTGGCGGCCACGCCCGAGGACGCGGAGCAGGACACGCAGCCCCCCGCGAGTAAGAAAGTCAAGCGGACGGACAAGACCGAGGCCGTGCCGGAAGACGCGGCGAGCAAGCGTCCGCGGCGCTCGTTTAGCTTTCTCGACGACCACATGCTGGACGCGGATGATACCAAGGGGTACAAGAGCTGGTGGCTCGGTGCGTTGGCGTTTTACGACTTTGTGTATCAGCGCCACGGCATGTGGCACAGCTACTCGATCGATTCCAGCACGCCGCGGGTTGACCCGGCTCTGATCAAGTATTGTGCGTCCTTGTCGTGTGAACTGGTGCGGGGCTCTGTATTGGTACTTACTTATCTTGCATGGATGGATGCTCTGTAGGGACCTGCAACATCTATCGCGAGCTCGACCGAAGCACGGCGTATTTGCGGAAGCACGCGCTTCGGTAGGGCATGGGCGTCGTCTCGTGCTTTTATCGCAGTTGGCTCACTGACCGATGGGTTTTGTTTTTTGCAGCTGGCAGCACGCTCACCAAGGACGGCTCAGTATGCGCGAGGTGCTGTGGATGGCGGTTGTGTTCCGCTTCTGCAATAACCTTCAAACCTTCCACAAGACCAAGGGTATTCCAAGCTCGGACGACTTTCCAGGCTTCAAGAAGCGTCTTCAGAGCCTCGCGAAGCGCCACGATGATGCGTCTCTCTTTGCTGGTCGACGCGAGCTTGATGTGCACCGATATCTGGAGGTGCTCGAAGAGTTTTTGGACAACCTTGACGCGTGCACGTTCGATATCAAGAATTGTTCGTCGGCTTACGAAGTTTTCGAAGAGCTTCGAAAGTTCCGCGGCAACGCACTTGGTTCCTTCACGTGCTGGCAAGTTGTGTGTGATCTCATGGAGATGAATCTGTTTCGCGACGACTTCAAGTCGGACGATTTCGTGTGGCTCAGTCTAGATGCGAAAAAGAGTCTTGTGCAGATCTTTGGTAAGCGACGCGCTCGTCCGTCTGAGTATGTGTCGCTCGCCAAGCTGCTCCAGCACCGCCAGGTGCAAGGCTTCAAGGCACTTCAAGTGCGCTTCCCGTACTTCCTGAATCAAAAGGTGAATTTGAAGAACATTGGACACGCGCTGCACGGCTTCCAGGTATATCGCAACATCAAGCTGCTTCAGCAGAACCAGTTCGACAAGCACGAAGCAGGCACCACGACACCCGTGGTGTACAAGTCCCGTTCCGATCTGCTCGATGACGAACCGTGTGAGGTGTGCTCTTCCACTGAGAATGACGACGAGATGGTATTGTGTGATACGTGCAACCGCCTGTTCCACAAGTACTGCATCAACATGGATGAGCTGCCGCCTGCGTCGTGGGTCTGCTCTGCCTGCATGAAGCTTGACGTTCAGCCAAAGGAAGGTATGGTCATTCAACCCGAAGTTATTTCGATTGAGTAGTTCAAGCACTTTGGCTTGTTCCGTTAGTCGAGGTTGTTGAGCCAGTCTTTTTCTTGCTGAATGGATCTCTTTTTTCCCATCGGCTCTTGACGACTTGATAATATGGATCTTTCTTCCACACGTAGTAAAATGCAATGACTTCCTTGCACGACTTTGTGCCCACCTGCACAGTATCCCAAGACAAACACGTTGAGTTGCCGAGCATCAATGACAACTGAAACCATTTTCCAGCAGCGAACCATTCGAGCGACCTGGTGGAACTCTTCCTTCCCATAACATTCCATCGCAAGTTCGAAGGTGCGAATTTCATGTGGCGTCCACGTGTCTGACAGATGCGAAAATCGTCAGTGTCAAACCATCGACCAGAGTTGATGATCGCCGAGCTTACCAAGGATGCTTGGGTTCCGTAAGATCGAGTTGCCAGGAATCGCAGGGCGAAGACCGGCGAGACGGTGGAGTGCAAAATCGTCCAGGGACACGTCACGGTGGCTGACCTGATTGATCCGTTTGACGCACGCCAACTCGCGTGCAGCCGCAAAATAGTCCCGCATGCAGCGCTGCCGTCCTGTCGAATCGACGCGTGTTAGTGTGCAGCAGACATATCCTGTCACGCTGAAACTCACTCTTTAGTTTCTCAACCAACTTGAGCGTCTCAGCGGACATGCTGGCGTCGTAGTAGCCGTCGGAACTACCACCATCGCTCTCCTCGCCGTCCATGTGCTGGACCGTTAGCACCCCGTGCTTTTTCCACACGTAGTAGAAGGCAATCACATCCTTCACAGTCTTGCGAGGAAGCTACACCAAACAGTTTTCAGTCGTTCGGCCTGTTCATTTGCGAGGCGTCAGAGAGGCCTCGCATACCTGCGCCGCGATAGCATGGAACTCTTTGCCAGAACGTTCAAAGGCGTCTTCGAAAATACCGATTTCGTGAGGTGACCACGAGTCAAGGACTTGCGGCGTGCGCAGCGGCGATACCAAGTTGGCAAGCACATCATGGGTGGAGCCGTTCTTAAATCCAAACTGCGTCGAGCCGACACAAACGCGTTCACACCGAGCATCAGTTCCAACACCCCCTCGAGAGCTGAGCGACTGTAGCATACCGAGTTTGACTTCATCTTGAGTACCGCCGATGGTCGCTTCGGCTGCATCTGGATTTCATACAGCGATCTCGCAGTGCGGAGATAACGACGCACGCGTCGCAAGTTGCCTATCCCACCCATAAAACTCCGTCAGCACATTTGCCATCAAGCCAAGCCGGTCGTTCCTCTCGCACCGCACCGTCGATCACGCTTGGATCGTAGCCTTGCTTCCAGTAGTGGGACGCTGAGAGTACGTTCCCATCAGCGCTCATGTCCTCAAGCGACGGCGACGGTCCCGTCTGGGCATTGAGCACGGAGAGCGCAGTCTTGGTGATCTGCCCAAATGGGACATTTAGTCCCTTCGTTCATGTTTTTGTACCGGTAACCCAAAGACGCACCGAGCGAGGGGATCGCTTGTCCTGTATTCCCATGCGAGGACTGACGCGCACGTGGGCGGCGGCGCCATCGTCGGGCGACGAGGCGTCGATCGCCACGGACGGCGTGGTGTCTTCCATTTCTCGCCCTGGGCCTTGAGGAAGTCAGGCCGGCGTTCTCAGTCTCAGATGCGTCTGATACGGTAAAATTTTCATTTGTTTGATTCGCGTTATTTTACGCCAGTGTGTGGAGGGAGAGTGATGGTCTTGAAGGGAGCAGACTCCACGAGTCGGATAGATTGGGATTCACGATGCGGCCGGCCTCCACGAGCGACGCGGGCGACGCCGGCGCCACGGCCGGGGATTTCCTGCGACGGCTATCCGTCGCCGACGCCAAGTTGCTACTGGAGCGAACGAGGTGGGTCTTACCAGGATCTAATGGGACTCTAAAACGCGGTCTAACGATGAGGTCGAACTAACGGCGGGTAGAAAAGAAAAAGAGGCCAAGACCATGGAGATGCAAAAGATGATCGGCGTGCGGTACCGCGATCTGATCGACTCGGCCGATAAAATCGTCAGCATGCACTCGGCGGCCATGCGACTGGAGACGTCGCTGAAGGAGATGCCCGACAAGTGGAAGGCGATGGAGACGGCGCTGACGGGGACGCTGGCCGACTCGGAGAAGCTGCTCACACAGGTCGCCAATGGCCACGTGACGTCACCACGTCCGATAGAAACAGAGCAAGAAGGAGCGAGTGCCCTGCACGAGCAGGTGCTGTTCATAGTGACGGCGTACGAGAAGCTGTGGTTCCATTTGGATCGCGGCGAGTCGGATCAGGCTCTGGCGTTGTACCACCGAGCCAAGGCAGCGTACGGATCGGCGCAAGTGCAGGGCTCGCTCGCGACGTATCCGTTTTTGCCATCGTTGTGGGCGTCGGTCTACAGCTTTGAGCAGCGCGTAAAGGTTGTCGCGGAGTCTTGTCTCGCCTCTCGAGGCAAGAGCACGCAATTTTATGCCGGTAATCTGGGCGCGATCGCGGAGCTCGACAATGCGCACGCACCAGAGGAGCTCGTGGTAAGGTTTTTGAAGAGTCGAACACGCTGGCTGCAGCTCGAGGATCCACGTGACAGCGGAGAGGGTGATCCGTCGCAGATCCTGACAGCCCGAGAACGGCACATGCGTCTCAACTTGCGTTCGCTGCTATTGACCATCATCCACGCTCAAGAGATCTTTCTGCCTTCATCAGCCGAGTGTGTTGCGCAGCAGTGTGGCCTACAATGCTCTCAGCAGTTGTTGGATCCGAAGACGGCTGAACGAATCCTGGCGACGATCGAAGAGTGGTACGCGACGAGCGTTGAGGATGTGAGTATCATCGTGCGTTTCTCACAGTTGAAGGATCGCCATATCTGACGTGTTCGCATGAGGGAATGGTCGTTTCGTAGGTATGCTCACACGCCAGCTCGACGATCAGCCAGATTACGACTATTGCTAAGATCGCTCAGACCCAGGCCAAGTTGGCGGCGATCGAAGCCCAGTATAGTTCCTATCGATCCACCCTGCTGTGGAAATCGATTCAAGGTGAAAGCCACACGATGGTAATCACGTCGATGTTCGAGTTGTTGTTTGGTAAAGCACTACGGAAGCGAACGCGCGACTTGGTTCAGAGCTCCTTTGTGGACGCGACATCTGCTATCAAGGGCGAGATCCGAGCTTGCCTGAGCGGAGTAACAGAGTCTTCGAAGCCGGTGCGCCAGTTGCCGAGTGTGAAGTTCTATGAACACTTCGACGTAATCCACAAGAAGGTCGCAGGTCTGAGTTCCGGTGAACTCCAACGGGTTCTTGCGGAAGAGTATATGCGAACGCTTGTGGCCGTCGTGAGCTTTTTGGAGGCAGAATATCCATGGTTCGCCACGTCCAAATCGTCAAGCGGTGGTCCGGGCACCTCCAGTTTACTCCTTTGCCTTGCCAATATTCTTGTCTCCATCGTCTCTCAGTTTCCGGCGAGAAAGACAACCTTATTCGGCGAGCACGACCGCTCCGCACCAAGCGAGCCGAGTTTGTCGAATGACATGAAGCATTTCGATGCACACTCGGAAGGCAATCAGATCTCTCGAAGTGGACTCCAGACACTCTTTACGGTATGTGCTGCGCGTTGAGTGACCCAGTTTGCATCAGGATCTTTTCGTTGGTAACATTGTTTCCGTAAAACAGGATGTACCCGTGTATTCATGCGCTGGTCCCACTTTCGTTGATGACGATATTCACCAGATGGACTCCATCGGGTTCTTCACATTCCGCCTTCTCGGACAAATCAAGATTGCTTCGCCGTTCCCGTCAATATTTGTTGGTGTCCTTCAAAGTCTCGCTGAGAAGTATTGCGAAGCATGGGCGCGGCAGCTGCTCGAACAAAAGATCACGCCGCTTCGCGACTTTCTTCAAGTGGAACAATACAACATGACGAATGAGGTGCGTTTCCGCTACGAATCTGTACTTATTTTGTTTACTAACAGTATCTGTTCTCAACTTGCAGGAGTGGATCGCATCGCATCAAGGATGGTCAGAGCATGTCATAATTGACGAGGATGGCAGCGAAGAAGACGGTGGTGAGGGTCTTTCAGCCGCCGGCGAAAAGGTGTGGTTGCCCTGGTGCGAAACACCCACCGTGTCGAGTTTCCTGTTTTCATGCTGCTACGCTCTCGACGAAGCGTACCGCTTAGTGCGAACTGCCCACGCGGCGTCGCCCGCCCATGTCAGCGCAATGCACGAGTTGATTCGCCTGGTGCTCACTGAGCAGCTGACCATCATGAGTGTCGATGTTTATGAAGAAGCCGTGGACCTCGTCGTGAAAGCGAAGCAAGCGCAGAGCCGCGCGGTGCTCAATTTTGGCGAATATTGCATGCTTCAATTTCTATTCGACATGTACTTCGTGCGGGCGACGTTGGGCTTCTCAGACTTTGTTCGCTTTGGGTGGGGAGACGAAATTGACATTGCGACGTGCGCTCCGAGTGTGGCTCGACTCAAGAGGCTCTTTGAGCGAATGCACGACTTTGTGGATCCTGTCGACTGGGAGATCTACGGCCCACAGCTCATCGAGAACGTGGTGATCCAGTTCCGCAAGAGCCGTCTGCTCTTCTCGTCGTTGTCGGAGGCTAACGACATCAGCGAAATCAGTACGCCTCACTCCAGTGGATTCTTCTCGGAGCCGTGTTTTGGTTAACAGAAAGTGTTTTTGTGTGTGTAGATGGCAAGCCAATCGTCGTGAGTGCCCAAGATACGCGTCCGATCATCAAGCTCGCCGAGCCGGTACCTCGGTTCTCGTTGTTGCCCGTGCCGACGACACGCCGTCGCGCACCCAGCGCGAGCCAATCGCCTGCGACGCCCCATGGAAGCCGATCAGCTTCGATCGGAAACGGTGATTCCCTATCCCAAGAGAACAACGCAGCACCGTCGCTGCCGTCGCTCAAGCTGCAGAACCTCCTCTCGGGCTCGGCGGGCACGAACTTGCTCTCGGCCGCGACCAGCGGCACCAACTTGCTCTCCTCGGCCGCCAAGGGCATGAGCTTTCTCTCCTCTGCGACGAGCTCGTACCTACGAGAGGGCGCCACTCCCTCGAACAGCAGCAATGGCAATGACGCCACGCGGTCCAAGTACTTCTAGCACCCTCACTTCAACTGACTGGGGTTCCCAAAAACTGAGTTGCGCTCTGTGATTGGCTGAAATCCAAACTGAACCCATGTTGAATGACGCCACGGTTCTTGAACGGCGAGGTTAAATGTGGTCCTGCACGAGGTTATATCTTTTTGCCCCAACTCATCGCCTCCGTCCAGAGCCGGCCCTGATTTTTTCTTTCTGGCGGGGAGGCCATTTCCCCACACGACGTCTAACCCACCAAGAAAAAGGGGAAACCTCATGGGTGACGCGGCGCCGCCCAAGCGCGTGCAGCGGCGCGAGGGCGAGAAGGTCTGGTGTCCCGACCCACGCAACGTGTGGCAACTAGGGACGGTCGTCGAGGACGACGGCGCGAATCTCCACGTGCTGCTGCCCGAGAATGAAAACGAGCAGACGTTCCCCGTGGGCGACGTGCACCCGTACGATCCGTCGCATTCCATGGACCTCACCAACATTGCCGAGATGGACAACCTCCACGAGGCGCCGCTGCTCGATCTGCTGCGGCGTCGGTACCTCGAGGATAAGATCTACGTACGTGGCCGAGGCAAGCGTTAACTGTGGGGACCAAAATGGCCTTGACGTGTGTGGTTTTTTGGACGGATAGACGTACACGGGCGATATCCTCATCTCGATCAACCCGTACAAGAACATCCCGATGCTGTACAACTTTCCCGAGCTCGACTCGATTGGCAAGCTCGAGAACCCCGTGCCGCATGTCTACTCGACGGCCCACGGTGCGTACCACGCGCTGAGCAAAGACAACAAGAACCAGTCCATTTTGGTCTCGGGCGAGTCGGGGGCCGGCAAGACCGAAGCGTCCAAGTACATCATGCGGGTGCGCCACTGGTTCTCTGTCGTGGCTGGGAGTCGTGAACTAACGTGGGGATTGGATTTTTTAGTACCTTGCCAACATTAGTGAGATCGGCAAGCGCGGCCCCAAGAAGCCTCCAGCATCAAGTGGCGGTAGCACGGGCGGCGGCTCGTCGGTCGAGCAGTGTGTGCTGCAGAGTAACCCGATCCTTGAAGCCTTTGGGAATGCCAAGACCATTCGAAACGACAACTCGAGTCGATTCGGCAAGTTTATCAAGATTTTCTACCACCAGGACGGCACGATTTCCGGCGCAACGACAAGCCACTTCTTACTCGAGAAGAGTCGTATCGTCGGCTGTGGTGATGCCGAGCGCAACTACCACATCTTTTACCAGCTCTGCGCGGGCATGCCCGCGGCCGAGAAGGCTGCGTACAAGCTCAAGAATGCGAGCGATTACTACTACCTCAACCAGGGCAATTGCGTGTCGTGCCCGGAGATCAACGACAAGAAGGACTACAAGGAGCTCGTCGAGGCGATGACGACGATTGGTATCAATGCGGATCTCCAGAAGGCGATCTTCACGCTGGTTGCCGTCGTGCTTCACCTGGGCAACCTCAAGTTTTCCGAAAACGCGAAACTCGAAGCCGTGGTGGATCGCCCAGAGGACGTGGCGGATCTCGCGGAGCTCATGCAGGTCACGCAGACGGATCTCGATTTTGCACTCACGAAGAGAACCATGTCGGCTGGCGCACGTGGTTCTGTTGCGGAAATCGCACTTTCTGCAGTTGAGGCTGTCAAATCCCGAAACGGTCTGGCCAAGGATATCTTCAGTAAGTTGTTCGATTGGCTCGTCAGTCAGATCAACGCATCGACGAGTGACATGTCGGGCTCGTTGAGTGGTGGTATGACGAGCTCTGGTATGCCCGCCGCGTCTCGCTTCATTGGTATCTTGGATATCTTCGGCTTTGAGAGCTTGCAAGTGAACTCGTTCGAGCAGCTGTGCATCAACTACACGAATGAAATGCTGCAGCAGCAGTTCAACCAGCACGTCTTTGTGTACGAGCAGGACGTGTACGTCGAAGAAGGCATCGACTTTTCTCGTCTCTCATTCAAGGACAATGGACCATGCCTGGATCTCATCGATAAGAAGCCGCTTGGTATTTTGTGCCTGCTTGATGAGCAAGGTATGCTCGGACGACGTGCAAGTGACGAAAACTTCATCCAAAAGCTTCACCAGACCCACATCCCCCAGGGCAAGGTAGAAGAAGGCACGACTATTTACTACTCGAAACCGCGCTTCGCGAATGATCAGTTCACGATTCACCACTACGCCGGTGAGGTGACGTATAGCGTGACAGGATTCCTAGAGAAGAACGATGACTCGCTTCACAATGATCTGCTCTCGCTGATGCACGGATCGAAGCTGGAGTTTGTAACCAAGCTGTTCCCTGTGTCTGCGGATGCTGGAGCTGCTGCGGCCAACCCTCGTCAGCCAATTCGTCGGGCGGGCGGCAACAAGATGACGGGTACAATGACTGTCGGGCGAAAGTTCCGTGAGCAAATGGCTGACTTGATGGTGCAACTTCGCGCAACTGCACCGTCTTTCGTGCGATGCGTGAAGCCCAACAACTTGCGATTCCCTCAGGGCTGGAATGCGCAGTTGATCTTGAACCAGCTCATTTACCTTGGTGTCATGGAAACAGTGCGTATTCGTCGGTCTGGTTACCCCGTGCGAAGACTCTTCAACGAATTCTACCAACGGTACCAGATCCTGACGCGGAAGGCAAAGGTCTCGAAAGAGAAGCGTGCGACCTTGACTGACAAGGAGTTTTGCGAGATCATCTTGTCCAAGTACCTCGAGCGCGATAACTGGCAGTTGGGTCACAAGAAAGTGTTCATGCGTGATAGTCAACTGCGAATCCTCGACAACGAAGCGCGTAAAATCACGCACGAGGCTGCCACGCAGATTCAGAAGCACGTGCGCCGTATGATCCAACGCAAGAAGTACTTGATGACCCGCGAGAAGGCGATCAAGGTTCAAGCAATGCTTCGTATGTACGCGGCGAAACTGCGCTTTCGTCGAACACGTGCCGGCGTCACCAAGCTGAATGCCGTCGCACGACAGTTCATCCAGCGTCGAAAGTACTTGCGATTGCGAAAGGCTGCCATCGTGGTTCAGAAGCGAGTGCGTGGCAAGATTGCTCGTCGCTATGTGTGGTACCTGCGCAATGCACCCCGTGCGGCGACAAAAATCAACGCCCAGGCGCGTGGCTATCTCGCTCGAAAGAAGTACCAGCGTCAGCGTCGTGCGGCTTCGATTATCTCGAACGCCTTGCGTATGCGTAAACTTCGTCGCGACTTCCTTCGCCAACGAAAGGCTGCCTCGATCATTGCTGCTCGTTACAAGGGGTACGCTGGTCGTCGAAAGTACAAGCAGATGAAGTCCTCGGCAGTTGTGCTCCACGCTGTCGGCCGTGGCTTCATTGCTCGCCTCAAGTACGGTAAGAAGGCCCGTGAGCGTGCCGTCAAGCGAAACAAGGCTCAGCGACAGATTGCTCGCATTGTTCGTGGATTCCTTGCGAGACAGTTCTTCAAGCGCTCGCGACGACGAGTGATCATGATCCAGGCTCGTGTTCGCGCGAACAAAGTGCGAACTGAGTACCTGCGTGGCCGTGAGGCGACGATTAACTCACAGGCCATGATTCGCCGTGCACTGGTTCGCCGTCGCTTCCTCCACGAGAAGAAGATGGCGACACGCATCGAGGCATTTGGTCGCATGGTCATTTACCGCCAGCGCTACCAAGACGAGCGAAAAAAGATCATCCTCATCCAATCGTTGTGGCGGATGCAGATTCACCGCCGCAGTATCACCAAGCGAGTCGCACGTATCACGTTGCTCCAGTCACTGTGGCGAGCACACTATCAGTCTGCAATCTACAAGAAGACACGCAACCACATTCGTCGCTTGCAGGGGTTTGCACGCATGGTCATCGCTCGCTGCTACTACCTCAAGCTTAAGGTTGCGACGGTTATCGCCCAGTCGGCTGTGCGGAAGTATTTGACGCGACGATCCTTCATCAAGGCCCGCCGTGCGATTCTCCGGCTTCAAGCTCGCACTCGTGGGTACATGCAGCGCAAGAAGTACTACCGCGCTCGTCAACACATTATTCTTGTTCAGAGTCTCTTCCGCCAGCGCAAGGCCAAGCGTAGTGCCGACCGACGCAAACGCGCTGTGGCGAAGGTGATTGGAGTGATCATGTTCCATGTGTCTCGTATTCGACTTCGCAACCGCACGCGTGACCTGTTCGAAGCAGCCAACTCGTACAATCTCACGGATGTTCTCCATATTGCCCAGGAGATGCCTGGTATGCTTCGTTCGCGAGACCGACTGGCGGATCAGATGTCGCTCATTCACGTTGCAGCAAAGAATGGCGATTTGAACCTTGCTCGATTCGTGCTCGAAGAGAACCCCCAGATGGAAGACCTTGTGTACGGAAAGGATTCGGCTGGCAGTACTCCGCTCCATTACGCCGCACGCCTTGCACACCTTGATATGGTGAAGCTGCTGGCGAAGATCGCCAACCGAAACTCGGGTCCAAGTGGATCGGGTCTCACTGAATACCTTGGTCGCGAGCGAAGTGCAAGCAGCTCGAGCAGTGCGATCGAAGAATCCATCGACAAGCTCCGATCGAGCTCAACTGCTAGCACCACGCCGGCGAGGTCTCCTTCCATGGGTTCACCGTCCAGAAATGGTAACGGGAACCCGTTTAGATCGATGTCAACTGCATCGTCATTCTCTACGCCCGCAGGACCAGCTGCACCGCCGGATCCCAGCGCTGCCAGACGTCCAAGACGAACTCTGGTGTCGTCGACACCAGCTGCTGGTGTGCGTAGACTGTCGACAAGTCTTCCCCCAGTTTTGCCATCAACTGTTCAGATTCAAGTGCTGAAGGAAGGATTCCTAAAGAAGGCCAGCGGGAAACGCATGGCTACCAAGCGCTACGTCATGGTCGATGAATCGTGCCTGACCTACTATAAGGCGCCAAAAGAACGAATTCCGCTGATGATCATGGAACTTTGCGATGCGACTATCAAGCGAGTCTCATACGCTGACCACTGCTTCGAAATCCACTCACCGCGGCTCAAGAGCTCCAAGAATTTGGAGGGATACATCACCTTCGTCGCTGACACCGAAGAAGAGGTTCACGAGTGGATGGCCGCAATCCGCAAGGTCCACGGTGTTCGCATCTCGACCACCGTGCCTCCGTTCCAGAACATGATCTGCATCGATACAGCGCTCCGTCGTGATTATGTCAACATGAAGAACAAGGCTGGTTTCACGCCGCTTCACCTCGCCATCCAGAATGACGACGACGAAGGTTTCGAGGCCGCGAAGGTGTCGGTGTGGCTCATTGAGAACGGTGCTGAACCCAATGCGGCCGACGTGAACGGTGACACCCCACTCCATTACGCAGTGATGCTCAACCGCTTCGATCTGGTTGAGACATTGATGAAGAAGGGAGCGGACCCAACCATAAAGAACAACAAGGACCTCAGTGCGCTTGATATTGCGATTGAGGAGGATATGAAGGAGATTTTGGACCCCGCAACCCACGTGAACACTGACACAACGCGGCTTCCGCTGCTCAAGGCCCCTTCGCGTCTGTCGGACAGCACGTATGTGTCGGTCTTCCTTGGCGCTGTCGCGGTCGCCACGGGACCGGTCATGGAGACACCCCACTTTAACCTCTACGTGCTCGACTTCAAGGGTGCCGTGGTCGAGAGACAGCAGCAGACACCGAACTCGCTCATCCAGGCCGGTGGCAACTACTGGTGGTTCGGCAACACATGGAGCCTGCAGACCCCGCTTGAGCACCTCACGGACGGTACGTTAATATGCAGCACTTGCATGATGGATTGGTCTCTGATATTCTGTGTTTTTGGGTCTGGTAGGCTGTGTCGCAGTCATGGAGCTACGCCATCGTAGTCTCGTCACCGAGGAGAACGAGGTCGGCTGCTGGACGTTCTTCCGCCTGGACCTGAGCAAGATCTCGAGTGGCTCGGTGACGTTCGAGATGTACGCGCCGCCCGTGGACCCGCTGAGCAAGATCTTGGCACGGATCCCGGGCGACTCGTTCCTCCAGGCCGACATCAATGTGTCTTTGTAGTGCGCTAACATGTCGATGCGCACAAAACAGCTAGAGACTTGTAGACCCCCCCCAGTTCATATGAATCCCGACGCAATCAAAGCTCCGGCGGTTTGAATACTGTGATGCAACGAAAATCGTGTGTCCCGCGTTGCGTAGGCTGCATCTCGCACAGCATGGCAGTTGCCGACTCACCATTGGCCAGCAGTGCCATCCAGGCCGTGCGGCGAGAAGCGAGACGATCAAAAGCACTCCTCGCCACGCCGACGAAAGAGCCAAGACCACGGAGCCACCACCCGTATCTCGGTGACGAACGAGTTCACGCCGGTCGGTATTTCGTTCGAGTCGCGAACTGGAGCCTGTGTAGCAGCGAACCACAACGCCACACACCCACACACACACACTCTCTCATTGGTCTTGTTTCGTTTTTTATCTGTAGACACTATCGTCCTCCTCCTCCTCGTCCTCGTCGTACGTCTCGCCGCTCGGCAAATTGCCCGCGACCAACGCGCTCGGGTTCACCGTGTGCGAGTGCGCCTCGCGCGGCTCCGCGTCCAACTCGCCGTCCTCCTCTTCGCCCACGGCCACTTCGGCGCTGCGCGTTCCGTTGGTCGGCGTCGCGTTCGCATCCGACCCGCAGTTGCCCGGCTCCGGCGCGATGCACGTGACCCGCGTGCGGGGCTTGTCCGGGATTCCTTCGTCCTGGAAACACGTCAAGTGGCCATCGGAACACTGCGCGAACACGCTGCCGCGCCGCATGCGGCGGCCCTTGAGGTAGCAGAACCCGAAATTGCCGTTGAGCTGGATGGCCACGCCGCCGGACGAGAGACAGGGCTTCTTGGCCCCCGGTGCGACGGTCGTCTGCGCGTCGACGGCGACGAGCAGCAGCGCCATGCACGCGAGCGAGAGACCACCAAGCTTCATGGGGAATGCGTCTAACGGATAGAGAAACGATGCAGGAATGAACGCCGTGGGTCTAAAGTCTAAACAGGATGGTCTAAAACCGCACGGGAGAAGGACGACACATCGAACGCATGCCACCAGCTGGCGGCCGCGAACATGGTGTAGAGAGACGGACCAACCCACGCATACGGACCAAACAGAAGTCCCCCAAGGGGGTACTAAATCTATAACGAAGGTACGGTGCGGAAATGGCTACATGATGGACCATGAAGTGCCTTAGAGGAGACGACGCTTCTTGGTCGAGTTCATGTACGGCCGCAGGACCCACTCGTTCTCGGCGTCCTTCTGGTCGCACGTGCCGAGCTTGACCTGGTAGAGCTGCAGCTCAAAGCGCGGGCCGCACTCTTGGAGCTCGACTTCGCGGCCCGTCTTCTTAAACACGTGGTGGCGGAACGAGATAAAGTCGTTGTCGTTCGAGAACGTGATCACACGCTTCGAGTCGGCCTTGGGCACCGGGAAGAGATGCTTGAGAATGTTGGACACACGCTTGCCCTGTCCACCGAATATCCATGTAGAGATCAGCAAAAGTGAACAGCTCGATGGGTACGCATATGGATGGGGTACGCACCAGCGCCGTCTCGAAATTGTTGAGGATCATGTGCGGGTACGCTTCCGAGACCTTGGCACGGTCTTCAATGTCGTGGCGCAGTACGGCGTTCGAGAGCGAAAAGTAGGCCGTCGGTCCGTACGGCATGTGGCACACCACGAGGCCATCTAGACACAAGAACCCACGGTATCGTCAGTCCTTCTGCATCGCCCGCATCGCAGCATTCTTGCCCACACGCGTACCAGGTTCACCACGCGTCTCCGTGACGATCACCAAGTCGGAGAAGTCGTTCGAGCGCGCACTTTCCACCAGCTACAACAAACGATGGCGTCAGTCAAACGATGGCGTCAGTACACTCCTCGTAACCGCCTCTGCATGGCAGACACGCACATTCTCGATCGTGTGGGCGCCGCGGTTCAGTCGGATCGCGTTGGGGAAGATGAGCCGGATCTCCTGCGCAAACTGCTTGAGCCGCGAGCTCGGGTCGCGTGATGTCGTTACGGCGATCTTGGGGTCGAACATGCCGGCGGTCTTGTACTCGTCGTCGATCACGTTGATCGGCTTCTCGTGGACCTCATCGTCGTACTCCATCTCATGGCGCAGACTGCTTTCCTGGCTGCGCAGCTCCGTCGGGATCGGCTTGCCACCTATGTACCATGCAGGTTAGGCCCAGTGGCCTCACAGGGTTACGCGCTGTAGGGTTACGCACTTCGAATCGCCTCTTTGAGCTGCTGCTTGTGGTCATAGAGCGCGCGCTCCTTTCCCTCGAGCCCCTTGCGGTAGAGGTACTCGCGGCGGAGACGCACGTTGCGGCGGACGGACATGGCGATCACGAGAAGAAATGTTGCCCTTGCTGGAAATGCGTTCTCTTTTTCGTGCCTCCACCAACCAGCCAACTGTACCCCTTTCGGTTACGGTTACGACGTAGTGTGACTCGATTACATAACCCCTCAAGATACCGTAGAAATATGGAAAATACAGTAAATATATGTACATAACGCTAGACTCCTTCATGCTCGCACGGTGGGCATCGCCGGCGCACGCATGTTCCGCCTTGTCGTGTGGTTGCCGCACTTGCGGGAAAGCTGCTCGGCCGCGAGCATGTACTTTCTCGCTGGTTCCTGGTCGGGCGAGGACGCGAGCGACGAGATCGAGCCACGCCGTGGTCGTTTCTTCTTTTTGTAGGTGCCACGCACGGGCGAGTGTTCCATCGCTGCTGGCGTAGGCCACACGGCTCGTGGATGCGGCTTCTTTGAGCGAATCGGGATCGGCAACGAGACGACAGGCACTGCCTCCAGGGCAGGCACGGACAGCGGCGCCGGGATCGCCACGTACGCGTACAGCGGACACGTCGCTTTGACGTGTCCGGCTGCCCCACAGTACCAGCAGTCCCCAATCGATCCTCCTGTGGCGCCTTGCACACGCGTACCAAGCGCCACGGTCGAGCCATCGGCCCGCACAACCGCTTGCGTGCACTCGCGTGGCGTATGCGTCGTGGCCGAGCACACGTAGCATGTCGCATGAACATGCCACGCCGTCTCGTCGCGTGCACAAATCGCGTCGAGCCGGTAGCCGCCCATGGCCATGTCGAACGCACGTCGAAACTCGCGCAAGAGCAGCTCCTGACCGAGCCGACTAAACACGACGCGTCCCACGTCGTGCGACAGCTCGAACGGATCTTCAATGCTGATCCGCCACGGGGCGGCGCGACTCCACTTGGTCGCCTTGGAGAGCGGCTGCCCCGTGCGCACGCTGACCACCTCGTCTTCCAAGTTGAAGTCGTGGCCGTAGAACCGGAAGAACCCGATCAGCAGCGCGCCCACCGATTCGCGCTCGCTCGAGCCAAACGTCGACTCGTTGGCGAGTACCGAGAGCGAGTCGAGACGGCGAAGCACCGCCGACAGCGTGCGCTCCGCCTGGAGAGACTGAAACACCGGCCCGACGGACGGCAGCAACGCGTGAGCGCGACTGGATTGCAAGAAGAAAATCAACAACAGCATAAAGCCTGCGGAAAAAAAACATGGAGCACGTGAGCCTCTCCGTACGGCCTCGCAACTCGGCCAGATCCACACAAACGCACCGTACGAGCTGAGCGTGCCATTCGCGGAATCGTTGATCCCGCGCTGCTTGGCCCAGTGCTTGATGGCAAACGCCAGCGGACGCACCCGCGGGTCCGACTGCGCGCAGTGCTTGAGCAACGCCGTGTTCAGCAAAACGTGCACACTGCCGATACACAGATCGCACGCGATCTGGCCGCGCGGGTCCCAGAGCTTGACCACGGGGACGCGCGCGTGCTGGACAAACTCGTGGATCTCAAACTCGCCCGCCAGCCGCGTGCACACGGTCGAGAGGATCTGGAGCCGCTCGGACGGCGTGAAGTGGTTCTGGTAGTCCAAGTCCACGTCGTCAAAGAAGAGCCCGAGATCCAAATCGCTCCCGCCAAAGCCCAGTCCACTACCATATACAAGTTGGTGAGTAACAGATTTTCCTCCACTCCAATCGCGTTGGTACCCTCGTACCTCTCGGAGGAGCCAAAC
The DNA here is from genome assembly GCA_023336035.1 of Pythium plurisporium. Lineage (NCBI taxonomy): Eukaryota > Oomycota > Peronosporomycetes > Pythiales > Pythiaceae > Pythium > Pythium plurisporium. Next base: position 44,922 of record JAADVY010000020.1, read on the forward strand.
GGGAGCACGCGGCTCGAGGGCCATTCGTCGGTGAGGATCGCCTGGATCCGCTCGCGCGCACGCACCTTGGCCTGCGCCTCGGCCGCGTTCGGCTCGAGCATCTCCAGCAGTGCGATGCTGTCAATCGTGAGTTTGCGCGTACTGTTGGTCGCGCCCATGGGTTTGTCTTGTTTGTGGGTTTTTTTCTTCGGTCTTTGCGTAATCGTTCTTCCGTCTCGTGGGGGGGAGGGTCGGTTCTCTCTCTTTACCGCTCGTCTCGCCGTGGGGAGAAAGTGCTCAAGG
>JAADVY010000021.1:0-44941 GCA_023336035.1 Pythium plurisporium
CGTGACTCGCCGCCACCACCACTGCGTCCACCGCCGAGCGTCTCACCTGCGTCGCTTTCGCCGCTGCTGAAAGACGACTCGGCGTCGTACCAGACGCGCGAATCGTAGTCGGACATGGCGACGATGAATGAATCTGTCTGTTTGCAGGTTTCCCTCATCAACTTCCCCGTGCAAAAACGATTTTAGTCCAATCAGCATACGTAACTGGATCAAAGAAAGATATTGACTCAATATTATTGAGAGCTTATAGGAGTTGCATAGAAACTGTATTTCTCCAATAGTATTCACTCTCATCTCGTGATGTTTTTTTATTGGACATAAAGCAGGTTCTCGCAAAGGACAGCCTTGAAGATCGCCGAACACCCAGCAAGCACGAGATGCGAAACTTGCTGAGCAGGGATGCTCTTAGCGTATCCCACCGACATCGGCACATGACTGAAACTAAGCAAAACGCAATCGAACCTACCACAAAATGTAGCAGTAGATCAGCCTTAGTACACCAACAAAAGCTCATTATCATCTGTCTCTCAACGCCCAGTTTGCGAACAGACTCGAGTTCTCACAAGGATCCCATCTGCGACGGGTGACGACAAGAACGATGGGCCAATAAACAACACAGCAATGGAATCAAGTCGATACTTAGTACAGAATCGTTACACCAACAAAGATACTTGTTGGATCGATCGAGACGTGAATTCTTCCTTACACTTGTACGTCTCAATCAGCACGAAACGTAGTTTAGTCCGTCTTCAAGCACTTGTCGAGGGCCGAGAACTCCGAGAAAAAGGCCGTGAACCAAGCGAGCGTCTGCTCAAGGTCCTCCGTACCGCACTGTTCGCGAATCGAGTGCATGCTCAGCTGAGCAAGACCGACATCGAGCGTACGAATACCCGTACTCGTGGCAAGGATCGGGCCGATCGTCGAACCACACGGGGTGTCCTGGCGCACCACAAACTCTTGGATGTTGATGCTGTGGCGGTTCGCAAGCTCCTTCATGAGGAAGGCGGACTCGCCCGTCGTCGCGTAGCGCTCGTTGGCGTTGTACTTGATCACGGGACCAGCGTGCAGCTGCGGTCGGTGGTTCACTTCGTGCTTCTCCGAGTAGTTGGGGTGCACACCGTGGGCCATATCTGCCGACACGAGGAAGCTCTTGCGTGCAGCTGCGGCCGTGAGCTCGCCCTCGGCGATACGCGAGGCCACGCTCTCCAAGAAGTTGGAGCCAGCACCCATGCGCGAGTCCGAACCAACCTCCTCGTTATCGAATAGAGCGACCACACGCACATTTTCGTCGTCACCGAGCGTTGGAAGTGACTGAAGGAGCGACTGTGTCGAGAGCCACGAGCAGCACAAGTTGTCGAGGCGCGGCGAGAAGATGAACTCATCCAGCGCACCACCGACGTTCGCGCCTTGCGTATCGAACAAGCACAGTTCAAAGTCAGCGATCTGGTCGATCGTGACGTTGAGCTCCTTGGCGAGAAGCTGGAGCAGCACCGAGTGGTGCTTGAGCTTCGGGGTCCCCTCCTTCTTCTCCGTCGTGGCCTCGAGCTGCGCACGCGCGGCCGTGGCAATCACCGGGCGCAAGTGGGTCTCCTTGTTGAACGAGAAGGCCGTGCTGACCTCACGGTCCAAGTGGATCGCGAGCGTCGGGATGCGCATGATCGGCTTGTTGATGAGTACGAGCTTGGAGGCGAAGCTCGACTCGCTTTCGCGCACAATCACGCGACCAGCGACACCGAGGTCCCGGTCAAACCACGTGTGGAAGAGACCACCACCGTACGTCTCAACACCAACCTGGAGCCAGCCGTTTGACTCCAAGTTGGAGATCGGCTTGACCTTGAGGCACGGGCTGTCCGTGTGAGCACCAATAATGTGGAAGCCGTTGCCCTTCTGGTACTTGCCGCCAACCGCAAACGCAACGATCGCCGACTGGTTGCGGGTCACAAAGTACTTGCCGCCGGCGACGACCGCGCCCTTCCAGCTATCCTCTTCCTTGAGCTGCTTAAAGCCCGCGGCCGTGAGCTGCTGCACGACCTCGTGCACCGCATGGAAGGGCGACGGGCTCTTGTTGATGAAGTTGAGGAAGGCTGCGCGCGAGAAACTCACGTTAAATCCGCTTCTCCGACGGCGAGAAGAGGAAGGAGGTACGCACCCGAGACGGTCTGCGGCGTCGTGCGCGACAGAGAGAGCACCATGGTTTCACACTTGGCGGTGGCGAGTGGCTTTGGCAAGTGGGTGGAAGGAGCTGTTGGATCCTCCGGGAAAGGGCCCGAGGGGCCACTATTAAGGGATGGACGCATCCCATCAACATTGCTGTCGACGAACGGGAAGAAGGGGTAGGGAGATCATACAAACTTCAAGTCAAGGGCTCCACTGCAAACGTTGGTCTTGTGGGTTGATCGCTCATCACAAGGACCAGCTGTTCTATATACGTTTTTGAAGGTGTACAGAACAGAATTCCAGGCACTGCATGATATTCACTTGCACAGGTAGCAGGCGTTTGGGAGGTGATCCTGGTGTGGTCCGCCGTCCACGTTGAGGCTGCTCTTACAGAGGGATGTTGCCGTGCTTCTTCCACGGGTTCGCGAGTTTCTTGCTCTCGAGGACGTCGAGGTCCTCGCAGATGTGGAGACGCGTCTTGGTCGGCTCGATGATGTCGTCCACGAAGCCTCGCTGGGCCGCGACCTATTACAATTCGTTAGTGAATTCCGAAAAACGTCCTCCAAAGAAGGAGGCAGCACGGACCATCGGGTTGGCAAACTTGCGCTCGTAATCCGCCGTGTTCTCCTCCACGTTCTGGCCACGGAAGATGATCTCGACGGCACCCTTGGCACCCATGACAGCAATCTCGGCTGACGGCCAACTGTTCGATAGGAGATACCAGTCTTCGTCAGTCGAACTCAAACCAAAACAAGCAGTAGATAGAAGCTAACGTACGCATAGTTGACGTCACCACGGAGATGCTTGGAGCTCATCACGTCGTAGGCACCACCGTAGGCCTTACGCGTGATGATGGTGATCTTGGGCACCGTGGCCTCAGCGTACGCGTACAGCAGCTTCGCACCATGACGAATGATACCACCGTACTCCTGGTCCACACCCGGCAAGAAACCGGGCACATCCACGAGCGTCACAATCGGGATGTTGAAGGCATCGCAGAAACGCACAAAGCGAGCGGCCTTGATCGACGAGTTGATGTCAAGGCAGCCAGCAAGCTCCATCGGCTGGTTGGCGACGATGCCCACTGTTCGACCCTCCATACGACCAAAACCAATGATCATGTTCTTGGCATAGTCCGGCATGACCTCGAAAAAGTCGTACGAGTCCACAAGCTGGGTGATGATATCCTTCATGTTGTACGGCACGTTCGGGTCCGGGGGCACGATGCTCTCCAGCGTTGGCACGGGGCGGTAGCGGTCGTCATCCGACTTGCGCACCGGCGGCTTCTCTGTAGACAAAACACAAACATTGCAAACGTGAGCATAAGAGTCTTGTCGGTTGATACGACGGGTAGCCAAACGCACCAGTGTTGTTGAGCGGCAGGAAGTCAAAGAATCGACGCATCTCACGGATGGCCTCGACGTCGTTGTCGAACGCGCAGTGGGCAACGCCCGAGGTCTTGGTGTGCGTACCGGCACCTCCAAGCTCTTCCTGCGTCACCTCCTCGTTCGTCACGGTCTTGACAACATCGGGACCGGTCACAAACATGTAGGACGAGTCACGCGACATGAAGATGAAGTCCGTCATCGCCGGTGAGTACACGGCACCACCAGCGCACGGACCCATGACCATGGTGAGCTGCGGCACGACACCGGACGCAAGCACGTTGAGCTGGAAGATATCGGCGTAACCAGCGAGCGACGCGACACCCTCTTGGATACGCGCACCACCAGAATCGTTGAGACCAATGACCGGCACACCGAGCTGCATGGCCTTTTTCATGATCTTGACGATCTTCTCGGCATACGTCTCCGAGAGCGAGCCACCAAAGACCGTAAAGTCCTGGCTGAAAACGAACGTGAGACGACCGTTGATGAGACCGCGGCCCGTGATCACACCGTCGCCGGGGATGTGCTGCTTGTCCATGCCGAAGTCCGAGCAACGGTGCGTCTTGAGCATGTCGTACTCACGGAAGGTTCCCGGGTCGAGCAGCAGCTCCACGCGCTCGCGCGCCGTGAGCTTCCCCTTCTCGTGCTGCTTGGCCTGCCGACTGAGGCCGCCGCCTTCAAGCGCCTGCTTGCGCGCCTCCTCGAGCTCCTTCTGGAAGGCAAGCTTGCGCGCGGCGGGCGTGATGGTCGCGGCGGCGCTGAGCCAACGCGCCTGCGTGTGCGCCTGCGCGAGCAGACCCGCGTTCATGCGCTTGGCGAGGGCGAACGCGCGGACCATGGTGTTAGTCGCTCGGGTTCTGTTCTTCAAGTGAGAACGAATCGAATCTGTCGGACGGCAACGCCCCCACCTCGTGGCGTTCGTCGGCGAGGGGGTGGGCCTGGCGACGAGTTCCGATCCGCCCAATCGGTTGACGGATGATCGGAGAGTGTCACCCCCAAGCGCCCCAAGTTCAATCTGACCCACGGGTTGCGATCCAACTCTCCCAAAAATCCCAACCCGACCCGGATCACAGAAATCGTCCAGTAATTCCTTGGACCGCTTGTAGTGGTACATTGGTGGTACAGTGTACCCGTTGCCGGCTGACCTGGATCGCGCCGCCGACCAAACAGTCGCGCGGGAAAAAGGAAAGAAGGAAATGCGCCACAGGCAACCTCGCGCCGGCGACCGCGGATAGCGAGCGAGAATCGGCATGCGACGGCGCGCGACGATGCGCCGTGTACTTTCCACAATAACCACTGCGCTGCTGTGCACGTACGTTCATGCATCGGCACCGGCACCAGCGTCCGGGACGCTCGCCGACTGGTCGCCCGTACTCGCACTGCGGCCCGCCCATCTACTGGCGTACTACCCGCTTCTCGGCGATCGCCTCGACTATGCGCCCAGCGGTTCGACCGACGGATTCATGCAGCACGGCGTCGACCGCAATATCCCATCGGCAAACGCGCGCGACTCGACGGAGCTGCAGCTTGAACCCCAGAGCGGCGTTGATCTGCCGGTGCGACTGAACCACCGGCACTTGCCGGTATTGACGATCGGTGCGTGGGTACGATTCAATTGGGCGGATCGCCAGCGTGGCTGTGTTCTGTCCCAGAATGGATCACCGTCGGGGCGTGCGCTGTGTATCGACACTGGGCGGTGGGCGATCGCGAATGTCACGCTCGCGGACGTGGCCGTGAAGAGCGATACCTGGCTGTTCGTGGCGGCCGTGTTTGGAGAGTCCAGCACACAATTTTATCTGGATGGAGTCATTTTCGATGTTGATGATCAAGCCTCTATCGTGCCGACACTGGAAGAAGAAGGCGCGATCATTGGCTCTTCACCTCGGCGAATAAGTGGTATTGATGGGATGCTCAAAGACGTCTTCGTGTTTGACTACGCACTCACACTGGGCGAGCTCAACTATTTGATGACGAGTCGACGTGCATCGTCTCCACCACCCATCGCTGCTGGAGCAGCCGGCTATTGCTTGTGGCTGGCCAGTGATACCGAGCAAGCCGCGTTCACGATACCACTGGGTGAGCGGCACGATGGGACCGACAAAGGCAGTCTTCTCATGTGGCTCAAGCCTGATGGGGACGGTCTCATGGCTGCTGGAGACGACATGTGTTTGTGCAAATTTCAAGTTGATCAAGACTCGGTCGTACTCCTTGGGGCCAGCTTTGATCAAGATCGTGGAGTGTGGTTCCTCCGCGTCCATCGGTCGTCTGCTCTTCGTGAAAACGCCAACGTAGCAGACGATTGGCTATACCCTGAAGCCGTTCTACAAACCGATCAGTGGCAGCGTCTTGCTGTAGTCTGGGACCACACAGCTTTCAAAGTGTATGTGGATGGGATCGAATCAATCGAGATTGTTTCTGCACTGCTGGGGGGTTTCGACCACCTTAAGGAGATTGGAATCGGTCCATGCGAGGAAGACAACGCTAGCAGGCGCTTGCGCCCATTCGTGGGATCAATCGACGAAATCTCTCTCTGGAGCACGGTGTTTGACTCCTCAGCGAGCATTGGGCAAGCTGATCATGCCAAGCTTGTCGGAATGGAAGATGGGTTGCGAGGGTTGTGGAACTTTGAGTCAGGCCTCATCCACTCGTTGTCAATCCCAAATCAAGCAGTCAATGGTGAAGCGATCAGCGATGGAGAGCTCAAAGTGCTCACATACGCGAACTATCCAGAGCGTCTGAGAGGAACCAGGACCTTCGTCGGATTATCCTCCGCCCGTGTGGGGGATCACTTCAAAGTTCTCAATGGTGATTCTTACCTGCTGGAGCTGCGTTACTTGAACTCAACAGATTGTCAAGTTCAGTTTGCTGTTGAACGCATCCCACAGATAGGTTCTCTCGCCCGAGCTGAGATTCCGTCAACATCAAATCTAGGAGAGGCACTCACGTTCACGAAAGGTGCCAACATCGACGCCGAGACAGATCTGCCCATTGGGTTTGTCTACTATACTCCCCCCTCCACTTTCAATGGTCATCAAACGGATTTTTTTTCCTTCACGGTGCGCTGCCTGTCGAGCGAACTTTTTTTCAAGAGCGAGGCTGTTGTGAACATTGAACTGTTTCCAGTTGATGTATACCCGTACTTGACGATGGTGGACCGTGTTGCATTCAGTGTAGAGGGCTTCCGATTCTCTGACCCTGACGAAGATGAAGACATTTCTGCCACTTCATTCGAGCTTCGCGTTGACGGAGTACGATCCCCGTCGGTAACCCTTCCGATCACAACAACTAGCGTGTCGGTGACAACCCACAGAGGAGATGAAATATCGGCCGTAGGTGGAGCAGACTCGGTTGTTATTGAAGGCAGCGCTCGATCGGCTGATCTCAATGCGATTGCGAAAGGGTTAGTCACTGAAGTGACGTACGATAATCCACTTCAAGCTGCGTATACGGTATCTCTCGACTCGGCGGACCCTTCCTTTCATCCCGTTCCAATACCTCAAGGCCCATCTCTGCACATTGCACATCGGCTGGGAAGTCGGCCAATGCTCGCGAAGATCGTGCCGGCACAGGTGCCGTTTGGTGCAGAGTCTGTTGTGGATGTGTATGGGTGGAACTTCGATCGCAGTGGATTTGTGTGCTTCCTCGGTGAGGGATCAGTGAGCATAGCTCACTATCTTACACCGACACACGTTCAATGTAAGTTGAACTTATCGCGATCGGAGGGTGGATTCCAGAATCTCTCTGTGCGGGAAATCGGTGGGCTCGCGAGCAACGCTATTCAACTCGTTGTGGTGCCGCCCTACGACGTGCGTGTTGGCTGTACCGAATCCACACTGGTACATGTTGGTAGTGAGATTATTCTCACTATATCCAACTTCACCGATGGCTCCGCTGACGACGTGAGTTGTAAGTTTGTGTCGCCTGGTACTGGTCAAGTGACTGTGAATCAGCCCGTCCAGGTCGCGCTAAGTGAGTTTTGCTGTATCGTGCCGAGGTTCGTATCGTCATCGAAAGCAACAACAGTATCGCTAAACCTTTTCCTGGCTCCTAATGGAGCGAATTACGTGTTCGTTGGAGAGTTTACTCTCATTGATAGACCGCAGCTTTATCGGGTGCTGCCGGCAAGCTATGTGGTGACGAAACCGAATGCACAAGTGACCGTGCAAATATTGGGTGCCGGCTTTGTCAATACGTCTGCGTTGGCTTGCCGAGTTAATGGCGTGATCTCGCCCGCATCGTTCGTCAGCTCCTCGACGGTGCTATGTACGTTCTACGACGTTAGGCGCGACTATGGCGTTCCAAGTTCTGCTGACGTCGACGTCACATTGAACAAGCACGACTTCTCGAAGATGAAACTTGAGTTTGCGTTTCTCCCGCGTCCGACATTGGCATCCATCACCCCAAACCACGGTACAACGAGAGGTAAGACGCTTCTTGAACTACACGGTGCATCTTTCCCCCAAGATTCCCGATATTCCTGCGTGTTCGGCGATGCTTACGCACCGGCAGTTCGAGTGTCGACAACACTGCTTCAGTGCATTGCCCCAACGTTCGCTGGTCCCGGCTCGGTCGAGCTTCGGCTTGCCATTGATGGTGACACCGATATGTTTGAGCATGTTACCTATCAAGTGTCTCTTCCAATGATGGTAGACGGTGTGATACCGAGGCTGATTCCTCACACCAGTGGGGCGGCTCTCACTGTAGTGGGACAGAACTTCCGCCCTCTCGTGAATCAGCCCACTGTTTGCAAGTTCGAGCAACGCGCACGAATTTGGCAGTCCCCCGCAAGCGTAATTGCCGGCTCACTTTCGTCAGAAGACGTTGTTCGTTGCTTCGCACCGAAGGAGTTACCTGTAGGCGAATTCCACATCAGAATCACCAGCAATGGCCAAGATTTCTCGGAAGGGAACGCAACGTTACTTGTACATGAAGAAATCGTGTTGGATGCCATCGCGCCGACTCAAGGCCCCGCGTCAGGTGGCACGATAGTGACGATCTATGGCAAGTTCGAAACTGATTTTCGTCAGCGATCTATAGCCTGCCGCTTTGGGGGCACCACCGTTGTAGGGGTGGTCTTGTCCAGCAACGAAATCAGCTGTGTGGCCCCAGCATTTTCCTCCTCTGACCCTGACGTTTCAGTGCAAGTGGCCCTCAATGGCATCAATTACTCGCAATCCTGGGTAAGGTTTCGTTATTACGCGCCGCCAGTGCTCATTGATCGCTTTCCATCCAATGCGCCAGTGAGTACGATGGCTGAAATCATCATAACAGGTGACTACTTCTCATCAACTGCTCCTATTAGTTGCCGGATTGGCAACGTTGTGGCAAGGGCGCGGCTGATCAGCTCGACTAAAGTCCGATGTGACTCGCTAGAACTACCGACCGAGCCTGGTGTACTAGACGTGGGGATTTCTCTCAATGATCAAGACTTCTCATTTGCCGACCTTACACTCAACGTTCACGACGCTATTCGCATTGTTGATACGATGCCACATTTCGTTTCCAAAGACACACCATCCAGCTTGATTGTGGTTGGAGAAGGGTTTATTTCAAGTGAAGACGTGCTATGTGATGTTGGAGGAGTTTTCTCGCGTGGATTCGTCAAATCCAGCCTCCAGATCATCTGCGACTTGTCACCCTTTCCCGTTACCGGTAATCTATCTGTTCGTGTGAGCTTGAATAATGGATCTCACTGGGTGCTAGGGGGTCAAGTTTCTGTGTACGAAGATCCCGAAATTTTGGATAGCCAACCATCTTATTTTTCAGCCAGTCAAATCGCCGGCTCAGCCACTGTCACGGTAACGGGAGTGAATTTCCTTCTCGATGATGGTCGTGAACTCCCAATCGCATGTGTTTTCAACGGGGCCATCTTTGCACCAGCAACTATCAGCAACTCGTCAATTGCGTGCTTGATAAGTAGTTTATCCCCTCAAAATGGCGCGGTAACGCTTGAGCTTCAAGTTGAAGGTAGTTCACGGCTGAAGACAGTTCGTGTGATACACGTCTACGAGCCATTTGTCCTTATTCATGCTCATCCGAGACGCATCCCAGTTGAAGTCAACTCGACATTTCTTCTCGTTGGAGGTCCGTTCGCACCCATTTTCAATTATACTATCCAGATTGGCAGCTGGTACGCAGCTTGCGATGTTCGAGACCGAGCACTGATCTGCTCTGGCATTGTGTTGCCCACCACGGCTTCAGGACAAGAACTGCAAATTAAGATCGCAATCGACGATGGCGAGTTTGCTGACACCTCCTTAGATGTATACGCGATGGCGTTTTCGTCTTCAATCGTCCACGCGTTACCAGCAAATGCACCGAGAGGAGCATTGGTAACACTATGTTCTGCAGAGATTCGCCCGGATCCGAATCGTTATGCATGCGATTTTCATTCATCCGAGACTGTAGCTGCCTCAGCATTTGCCGCAAACTGTGTCGAATGCAAGATCCCGAAAGCTATGCCAACAGACGGAACGAGAACGGTAATCCTTCGTGACATTTGGACGACGTCAAATGTGGGATCCGTAACTATCGAAGTCTTTGAACAACTAGCGATCGTGAGTTCGAATCCAACTATCGTCGAGAGAGGAAGCATGATAATCGTCTTCATGGAAGGTACTGGGTTTCGAAGCGATTTCGCCTTGTTCTGCTTGTTCGGCGATGTTGCATCCACAGGATTGGTTCTCTCCGCCACTCTGGCTCAATGTACTGTTCCATCGGGGTTACTTTCCGACGGCAACGTCGAAGTTCGAGTTTCCCACAATGGCGTCCACTGGTCGACCACGCATGGAGAGCTTCGAGTTGTCCCACAAGCTGCGATTGAATCGGTATGGCCGAAACTGATTTTGCTCGATGGCACCGACACGGAAATCATACTCGTCGGACATGATTTTGTGGAGAATTTCAACTACACCTGCCAATTTATTAGTGCGAGTGGTGCGAAGCTCGTGACGACACCAGCTGGCAGAACTACTCACAGCGTAGTGTGCCCTTTTCAGCCGAGCAAAGTTGGTACTGGTCAAGTCGGGGTTTCCTTGCGCGCTTTAAATTCCTCATCATCTGACGAACGCGTTGAACATGACGCGACAATATTCGTGTTGGGCAATTTCTCGATCACGAACGCACATGCCAAAATGTGGAAGCCATCAAGAAATATGTCACTTTACATTGTCGGCACAGGAATCTTGGCATCGGAGCTGTATGACTGTATCTTCGCCGGTGATGTCGCCACTCCAGCATCACTGAAAGTCACAAACGAAGCATATTGTGACGTGCCAGTCGGTCAAGTTGGAAACGTAACAGTACACCTTCGTTCTCGTGAATTTCCAGGAGTTGAAACAAACCGACTCAACATTCACGTCCCTCGCTTGCCGCGCGCTGTGAAAGTCGTACCCACTCTGGGTCCATCAACTGGGAATACGACTATCATTGTGAGTGGAAGTGACTTCGATTCAAGTTTTACTTATGCGTGCGATTTTGGTGGGAGCCAAGTAATGGCTGAGCGTATCAACTCCACTGCATTGCGTGTATTTTCACCCAGATCGACGAATGGAGTGCCGGATGAAGTGGAGGTCTCATGCTACTCGAGTTCAAGTGGGCCATTCCCAAATCTTCCGATGATGTTCCGGTACGTTGAGCCCGCGAAAATCTACAGCTTATCCCCACTATCTGGTAGCTCAGCGAGGAGCACGGAGGTTGTCATAACGGGAACGGGGTTTTCGCCCGATTCGTTATGGCAATGCCAGTTCGGAGCAAACACTGTTGCAGCTCGTGTTAAAACCACGAATACTGCATTCTGCACTGCTCCACCAATTGGCTTGGCTGGTGCCAGGGTGCTTGTGCAGATTCGTGGAACTATATCCAACCCTGATTTCGCTCCAACCTTTATGTTTGACTATACCAGTACGTAATCTCCGAAGAGTGCGAAATCTGTACGACTACTTATGTTCTCTGTCGCTGTACAGGTGAACCTGAGTTGATCGAAGCAATCCCAAATATTGTGTCGGAGTTAGGAGGAGCGCATCTGATCGTGCTTGGCCTGTTTGATTTGACATCAAGGAGTATGGACTGTGTGTTTCAAATGAACGATGTACAGGTACACACGCCTGGATCCTTGGTTAGCAATACTACTCTGATGTGCCCGACGCCTTCAATGCCTCCTGGTCGTGGCGAGCTGCGTGTGCGATCGAACGGCGAAGTCACCTCGTCGTCATTTCTCCAGTTGGATTACACTGGTATGCTTACCCTCCATCATAATTCTTTTTCTTGCATCTGATACTTGTTTCGTTGATTAGTTCGACCCACTGTTACCCACTTGTCCGAAACTTTTGCATCAGACACAGCATCAACGTCCATTGTCATCTATGGTAGTGGATTCAAGAACTCCAGCGCCTTTCGATGCCGCTTTGGCAGCTTGTTGACTCCGTTGAAGCTTTTCGTGAACGAATCTGCTGTGGTCTGTGATGCAGCACCTCAAGCGCAAGGCCGAGTTTATGTTCAAGTTGCCACTGACGGTGTCGATTTCTGCGATCGTGGTGCTGTACTCGAGTTTAGGCATTCCGCAGTGATCGATACGGTATATCCTCGCGTATGGCTGGGAGGTTTCTCCGCAACCAATTCGCTGGTGCTCATTGGTCGCAGCCTACGCGTAAACTTCACGAAATTCTGGTGCATTGTTCCAGAACATGACATCAGTGTCATGGCTGAATATGGCGGCGAAGGAAAACTGTTGTGTCGAATTCCATCTTTGGTGAACAAGTCTACCAAATTGCAGCAAATTGCGATCAAGGTGATCAAGGCTGCAGATACTAGTGATGGTTGGGAACAGAGTCCTCCGCTATACGTTACCTCGATAGACCTACTACCACACCCCGAGGTTCGAATGTTGATCCCAGACGTTGTGCTTGAGTCCAGTGCTATTCCAGTATTGCTCATTGGCACCAACTTTCCAGTAGAGAGCGGTGCTTACTGCGAGTTTGACTCGATCCTGGTGAAAGCAACTGTTCTTACCTCGTCGAAAGTGAGATGTACAACCCCTGATCTTCCACCGGGGACGGTAGACGTACGAATATGCGTGGCAGCATCTCAGTGCGCAGAATCAACTGTCAAGCTCAACGTCTCACCAGCTCCGAAAATTCACAACGTTTCATCCGAACCGCACCAAGAAGGACCGAATATGCGCCGCGTTCGACTCAATGGAAAAGACTTCGTCAACTCCACTGGTGTGCGTTGCTGGCTCGGAGAGCAATCCAGCGTGGCTGCTTTGTTCGTTAATAACAGCACGCTCGAGTGCCTGTTTGGTGCAAACAGTTGGACTATCCCGTGTGAAGATCTCGACGTCAGGATCGGAGACCAGTCACTGCTCGAAATGGCCATCCTCCCCAAAATATGCTCTGCTGGCGACGCTCCCATCGGCAGCATCATTCCCATGAATGGCCCCACGGCTGGTGGAACACGCGTTGTTGTAACAGGAGGGACATTTAATGATGGATCACAGTACCGCTGTAGGTTCGGCACTCGGTTATCTGAAGCTTTGTTGGTGTCAAAGTCGCAACTTGCGTGTACGACACCCGCATTTGATCCCATTGTATCATCTACCAGTGAAATGCGCGTCAAATTCAGCCTGGAGATCGACGGTATGCTATTGGTATCAACACTCAATTACACCTACACTTCATCGCCGCGAGTGGTCCAAATATTGCCGGAGGTGGGATGGACTGGCATGGCGCTGGAATTTGCCATCTACGGTGAAGGATTCCGCGCATCTTCGTTTCTTCGGTGCCGTTTCGGTCAGACAGAGATCGTGCCTGCTCGATTTATCTCCGAGTCTCTGATTCATTGCATGCCAGCGAAGTTGGTGCGCGCTCAACCGGTGCTTGTGCAAGTCACGAACAATTTGCAAGATTACTCGTCAGAACAAGTTACTCTTGACGTGAGAGAGCGCCCATTGCTCCTCGACGTTTCTCCACAACATGTTGTGTCCAACGGCCTCGGGAGGTCCTTGTCCATTACTGGGAGGGAACTACCTGATCTACCTTCAGTTCGATGTTTGATCGGGGACGACGTGACAGATTTCACTTACGACTCGCCAACTGCAGGTTTATGCGAACTTCCACCTTTGTACGCAAAATCAAACAGGATATCACTCGTTGACACACGGTCTGAGGAAGTACGAGCGATTTTGACTGTCGCGCCAAATCAGCTCACACTGACTCCATCGTCAGTCTGGGAACTTGCACCAACCAGCTCAACTATCGGAGCAGTCACTCGTTTCCGATTCACATCAACGTCGACAGCAACAGACTCGAGCACGTTCCCCAGCATGACTCTATGGTGTCGCTTCTGCTTACCGATTGGAAATTGCTCAACGCTTACAAGAGCAATGCAGATCCAGGACAACGGCGGCACGGCTTTTGAGTGCGAAGAAGTGACCTTGGCGGCTGCAGGCCGAGGTGTGGTATCAGTGATTACCAATGGCACCTCCAATGGGTTAGAACTCGCGTCAAGTCCTTTTGTGATTCGGCAGGGATTCCATGTCACAGGTATCTATCCGTCACTAGGAGCGACGGACGGCGAAACCATAGTACTCGTCCGGGGCAGCAATTTTCCAATCGAATCCGCGTGCCACTGTGTCATTGATGGTGACATACGAGATCCAGCGACACTCATCTCAACGAATGCCGCCCAATGCAAAATGCCGACATACACCGTGCATCGGAGACGCTTGGCTACTGTGACCCTCAGTTGTATCGGACATGAAGAGGAAAGCCCAAATTCAGTAACCTTCCAGTACGTGGATCCACCGGTTATCAGCCAAATCGCACCATCAGCAATTGCGATGGGCACATCAAGTACAGTTCTTCTTCGTGGCTCCAACTTCATCGACGTGGAAGAATTTTCATGCGTTCTCGGCGACTATCACGCGCCGGCGATGGTGTCTAGCAGCCACGAAGCCATGTGCTTCTTGGATCTGAGTTCAATGGCTAAGTCGATGAACAACTCACGAATGGTGCTTTATCTTTCTGTGAATGGCCGAGATTTGACTGGAGACGGTTCTTTTCTTCTTCTTTACCCAGAAGTGAATGTGATCGACGCTCACCCGCGAATTGTTCCAGTAAGAGGAAGCTCCGTGCAGTTTACTGTTGACAATCGACTTGTGACAACCGAAGGCTCCATAACGGAGCGAATTACATGTCGTATTGGTGGCGAAATACTGATTGGATCAGTGATTTCTGCGAGTAAAATCCAGTGTCCCACACCGTCAAGGCTTGCGACTGGACTGCTAGACGTCGGCATTAGTTTCAACAGCCAGCATTATGTGCTCGGGCCACCCCTGATCGTCATCGAAGAGCCCAAACTTCTACGCATATATCCCGAAAAGATTCAAGTTGATACGTATACAGCTATCGAACTGCGCGCTTCATATTTTCCCCGTGTGGCGACCCTTGCGTGTCGATTTGGTGACGAAGGGACTTCAAGTATAGCACTTTGGATTAGCGAACATGTCGTCGTGTGTCGTCTCAAGTTGTCGAAGCTTGGATGGACAAAGGTTCTGTTCTCCACGAATGGTGTCGACTTCCAAGAATCAGATTTGCAAGTCCAGGCTGTCCAGTTCGGGGATAGTAAGATGGTCATGCAACCCGGTTCAGGTTCACCCGCTGGTGGGACACTTGTATCGCTCTCTTCCGCATCCTCCTTGAAGATGGAAGACTGCTCAAGGCTGGAGTGTGTGTTTCAGAACACATCCGTTCCAGCCATTAAGCAAGCAAACGAAACAGTGCGATGCTTGACCCCGGCACTGAGCAGTGTCGCATCAAGTCATGTGGAAGTTCGTTGCGAGGATCGTGACATGAGTTGGGAAGCGGAGCGCGGGTTTGTGCTTGTAGAGATGCCTACCGTACATCGCGTCATTCCGTCAAGAATATTGGTCGGGATCACAAAGCAACTTCATGTCGTCGGTGAGTTCAGCAACAAACAAGTTGGGTATGAGTGTCGCATCGGTGATACTCAGGTACGGGCGTATCGAACTGAATCGCCATCAATACTTTCGTGCTCGATTCAGCCGATCAAGGTTCCAGCATTCAGTTTTCTCATCGTTGAGTTGCTGACAGACGGAGTTCCTATATCTCCCAGCATTGTGCTCGAGGTTACCGTTCCACCGCGCATCTTTGCGTTCGAGCCACAGCACACGCTCGCCAGTGTGAGCACTGACGTTGTGATATTTGGAGAGCGATTGGCGTCGCTCGATCGCCTCCAGTGCCTTTTTGGCGACACGGAAATGGTTGGTGCAATGCTTGATTCAGCATCCAGAATTCGGTGTCGCATGCCGAGCTTTGGCGCTCCTGGGAAGGTCTTGATTGCAGTATCTGCAAATGGTGTCGATTTTATCGAGCACGAGCTGGTCTCCTTTGTACTTCATGTCCACGAGGTTCCTACTATCACTAACGTGACCTCGCTTGTTGGAGGAGCAACTGGAGGGGAGGTTGTGGGCATCGTTGGTCACGGTTTCGTGGAGGAAGTTCTAACGTTTTGCTTCTTCGGTGGCAAAAAAGTGAAGGCTACATGGTTATCTACTGAGCGAGTAGAATGTGTTACCCCACCACGGCAACGCATGGGTGGTTTTGAGGATGAGTTGCTCCAAATTGGCTCCTTGGTCAATGAAGGCCCAGCCCAACGCCGCGTTCTCTACCCGACTGCCACTCCTGGAGCTCTTCGATGGCGATACTTGCCTGTTGTGGAAAATTCTGAATTCGTTCCGTCTGTTGTCTCATCTGGACAGAGTTTCACATACGAGATCATCTTGCAAGATTCATCCAGCTTTCGGGCAACAGACGTGCGTTGGGATATTCGTAGCGCTGATTCGACGCTGGTTGCATCAAGTGATGAAGCCATTGGGTATCACGCCTCTTTCTCAAGTGTGAAAGTTCTGCACCTTCATTGTCCCCCTCTGGTGGCTTCGGGAATCTATACTCTAAGTGTGAACCTCACGAATCGGCCACTTGTGTCTAGAGCGATTCTCGAAGTGAAACAAAAGATTGTTGCGAAAGCAGCTTCAGCCATGCGAGGACCAGAAAGTGGCGGGACACGAGTCGTACTCGAGATCAAAAACGTTGATGTTTTGGATGAGCTATTAGGCTGCTCTTTCAACGGATCTACGGCAGTGACAGCGACTCCGATGAACACAACTCATATCGTGTGTGTGACACCAGCAGTCAACAGTTCGGGTGTTGTTGGACTCGGTGTGGGCTATGTAATGGGTGAGATGATCGAGCTATCTGAGCGATTCGAGTTCACGCCAAATGCTCACATACATGCTATTGAGCCACGCATTGTATCCAGTGACTTCAAAGGAACAATCAATGTCACAGGAGCAAATCTTCCGCTTGGATACGACGCCGACGAACCTGTTTATTGCAAGATTGGCAACGCGGTAACATTGGCGGTGCTTCGCTCATCAACAAAGTTACAATGCGCCTTCGGAAATGATACACCTATCGATCCTGGAGTGTACTCGCTCGGGTTAGCGCAAGGTGGCGATGAATTTCACGATTTCCCCGAGACTTCTATCACGGTCATCCCAGAAATTGTGATCAAGTCCGTGCGGCCAGAGAGAA
Organism: Pythium plurisporium; assembly: GCA_023336035.1. Classification (NCBI taxonomy): domain Eukaryota; phylum Oomycota; class Peronosporomycetes; order Pythiales; family Pythiaceae; genus Pythium; species Pythium plurisporium. Next base: position 17,159 of record JAADVY010000021.1, read on the forward strand.
TGCCAGCTAAAATCGACAACGCATTGGAACTCACAGTGAGTCCGGATGAAGCCTTGATCGACGTGGTAATGGAAACCGCTCTTTGCGAATTCAACGGTGTGTACACTGCCCGCACGGAGCGAGTGGGAGTACATTCATTTAGGTGCCCGGTAGACGCGGAGATATTGTCATCGGCTGGTGAATTCAGTGTGAAGATATGGTCTCCTCATGGAAGAAGCAGCCCGGTGTCTGTGCTCGTAGTGTCACCGATAATTCTCTCCAGCTCTGCCCCAGACTGGGCTTTCACGCATGGGGGTGCGAACGTCCAAGTTCATACGCGTTCTGTCTTGCCAATGAACGATCGTTTATGGTGTGAATTTGGTACCAATGGCTGGAGGCAACGCACAAGAGCAGTGTACCGAAATCAAACGACTGTCGAGTGCCGAGCACCGGAGTCGACGCCCGGTTTAGTCAAGCTGCGTCTTGTTGGAACATTCACAGAGTCGGCCTTTGGATCAGAAATGGATTTTGCATTTGTTCCGAAGCCGTCAATCCGCTCCATCGCCCCAATTGAAGGACCTGAATCTGGCGGAACGCCTGTCACGGTGAAACTTTCTGGTGCTATCCCACTACGAAAAGCACGCGATTTGCCGGCACTGTGTCGATTCGGAAAACAAGTCGTGGAAGCCAGACAGATCTCTGGTGTTGAGTGGTTGTGTTTATCGTCAGTGGGCTCACCGAATGCGACCGTGGATGTAAGCTTCTCTCTTGACGGCGTTGAGTTCGTTGCATCTCCAGAGCCTTTTCGCTATCTGATAAGGCGAGCAATACTGTCAGTTGCCCCACGCTTCGGCTCAGTCGCCGGCTCAACGGTTGTGCGGATACGAATGGCCGATATGACGCTTAGCAACGCAGTGAACCTTTCCTGCCATTTTTTACATGAAGACGGTCAACGCTTGGTTGCTCAGGCTGCAGCGTCGTTCACTGAGGTGGAGTGTGCGGCACCACCATCGCCGCTGTTGGGTTCAACTCGGCTAAGTCTATGGGTTGGAGAAAATGAAGTATCCGGAACCTCAGCTGCCTTCGAGTACGTCGCACCGTCGCTTGTTTATAAAATTTTTCCAACAAATGTCCGACGCGATCGTACAAACATAATCGAGGTCATTGGGAGCTACTTCATGGCAGTCGCTCGACCGTTGTGTCGTTTCGATGAACAAGTCGACGTCGTCGCATCAGTCACTTCGTCAGAGACCCTGAACTGTGATCTTCCTCCAGTACTTCAAGTGGGCAACCACTCGCTAAGCGTGTTGTGGAATGGGCAAGATGTGGCGCGGACGACAATAGTGGATGATGGTGTGATTGAAGTCCTCGACATACCGCTTTTAAGATCGGTGGAACCGAAGTTTGTCGTTGTGGGAGTGCCGTCAAGGTTCCGACTGACTGGCTTGGGGTTTTCAAACACCTCTGCCATCGCTTGCCGCTACGGCGGACGGATAGTTGTGCGTGCCGTGTTCGTGAGTGCCAATGAGCTATTCTGTTTCGTTCAGACACCGGACCTCTCCGCTGGAGACAAAATGTCCGCTGGGGTGATCGAACTGGAAGTCACTTTTGACGGAGAGAACTTCTACGGTGGACCGTCGACCAGCGTCAAAATCCTCCAGCCACCGCAAGTGAGGTCTTTGCATCCTGATTGGGTAAGACAGGATGGCGGTACTGTCGTTCAAGCTGTTGGCGAGTTCCCAGATCAAGAAGACGGCATTCTACATTGTATATTCGGTGATGTCGCGGTTGCTGCCAGTCGAATGAACGAAAGCGCAATTTCGTGTGTGGCACCTCCTGCGTATACTTCCGGAGACGCTTTCTTCCGTATCAAGCTGGACGGGGTCGATGTTGAGTCTATCAGCGTGCCTTTCACCTACTTTCCAGCACCACGTGTTGTAAGTGTCCTCCCGACAAGTGTGGCGACAACAGGCGGAGAGCGGTTGATGGTTTACACAGAGAACGCACGCCTTGCACCAGATCTCCAATGCCAAATCGGTGCAAGGAATGTGCCAGCTGTCTACCACAGCCCACACCTCATTGAGTGCATCACGCCGCCGAGTGCTGACGGATTTGCTGTGGTGGAAGTGTCTTTGAACGGTGTCGACTTTACGAGCAGCAATGTTCTCGTCAACTATGAGGAAACACGGCGCGTGATTTCGGTATCACCCCTGGAGGTCAGTGCAGCTGGTGGAAGCCGGGTCGATGCTTTAATATCGCGAGTGAGTGCTTCATCTCTTATCGAGTGCAGCTTTACGGATGAGAATGATGTTGAGACGCTGAGTCCTGCCTTTGCGGAGAAGGCAGAAGAGACTGAGACCCAGTTCTACTGCATCTCACCAAAGATGGCAGACGGTAGTATCTCTGCGAGACTACAGATCCGAGTAGATGGCGAGGCAACTCTGACACCTTCACAGATACTTCGAATCCAAACCCCGCCATTTCTCGCGGAAATCAGTCTTGCGCACGGTTCAAGTGCCGTTGACGCAGTTCTCCGACTGAACGGAGACGGTCTCACTGACCAGCTGCGCTGCGTGTTCGGCGAAGATGTGCTTGTTACTCCAATGTTTTTCTCTAGTTCACACGTTCTCTGCCAAGTTCCAAAAGCACCTCAGTTCTCGAACATGTACACTGTGCCGGTTCGACTTGTCAACGGCGAAACCATCTACTCAAACACGCTGGAGTTTGCCTTCGTGGATGCATCCGAGGCGAGTTTGGAAGCCACTGGAATGGGTCTGCTCGACCCAGCAGCGACAGCAACATCCACTAACATCACCTCCACAGTGCCTGCAAATGACATTGATATCGCTACCGGGCTCAACACCACAACTCGAGGAAACACTTCTACAACCCTGGATGATTTGATGCTACTTTCAGTCGAGCCCAAAGTCATTCGACAACAAAACGCTCAGAGAAACCTCGCTGAATCAACCACAACACGAATTATTATCACGCTGAACTACTTGGATGAGATTGTGCGCAGCAGCTTGTACTGTCGCGTAGGATCTGCAAATGCTTCCAAGGCGATCTACTTGTCGCCGTCCATAATTGGTTGCGACGCTCCTTCCCTTCCAAGTGGGTGGTATAAGGTCGCGGTATCGACAGACGCACAGACTTTTGTCGACCAAGGAGTTCAAGTGCTGTATTTAGATGCTTTTGTTGTGCACGGTATCGAGCCATCACTCGGTTCTATCGAAGGCGGAACTACCGTCTACGTCTCCGGATCAAATTTTAGTGTCGATGACGAGCGACTCGTATGCGTCTTCGGGACATCATTTTCTCCGCTCATTGTCGAAAGCGCGAGTCGTGGTCGATGCACAAGTCCATCAACTGATGTGCCAAGAAATTGTACGTTTCGTGTCGTACCGGAGCGGTTTGTGCTTGATGGAAGTCTGGGAGACTGGATAGGCGAGCCAGAAGTGAACGTGAAGTTTAGATATGTCAAATCTTTGACGATTGGCTTCGCTCGCCCAGCTATACTTTCCCGAGGTATTTCTTCTGTTGTGCACGTCGAAGGTTCGGAGTTTTACGATTCATCCTTGCTAAGTTGCCGCATCGGTAACGTGACCGTCCGCGCAAGTTTCTTGTCCTCCAGCTTGATTGTATGCGTCGTAACGATTTCCACGGCAGGGTCATCCGTGCGATTGCCTTTGATGGTATCAAATAACGGAGTCGACTTTGTCGACGGCGATCTTGACGTATCTGTGATCTCTCGTGTGCCGGTGCAATTTGATGCTATCGTGCCTCAAATAGTGTCCATTCGGCAGTCGGTACGAGCTAGGATTCACAGCACTCACTCACTTGACCCCTTGTTCTACAATCTCACCTGTCTTGTGGGTGAGGTTGCCGTCACTGCAAGAGTGATCTGTGACGAGTGGATCGAGTGCGCGCTGCCCACTTCAAACTTCACGAATCGCGCTCAAGTATCGGTACTCCTCAACGGCGTTAGCGCACACACCGATAGCAACATGGACAGTGACCTCTATGTCTCGTACGAAGACGTGGTGAACGCGTACAGTATCTCACCTTCATCTGGTCCTCGAACTGGAGGAACTTCCATCAGTGTAATTGGAGAAGGATTCCAAAGTCAAGACCAACTCCATTGCACATTTGACTATGTGGCCGTACCAGCACAAGTCATCTCCTTCACCGAGCTCATGTGTACTTCTCCACCAAAGTATGCTGAGCCAGTTGTGAATGAAGCGGTGAGATTTGCTGTCCGGCGATTTGATGACCTTCCCTCGTTGAGCAGTTTGAGAGACCTGAATAGCTCGTCACCTGAAGACAGCGAGCTACTATTTTTCTACGTGGATGTTCCTCGCGTACTTCGTCTCGAACCAAATGTTGGTCCTGCTGACAACGGCGGTACTCTAGTTCGAGTCTTCACAGATGGCCTTGCGTCTACTGATCGTGTGTGGTGCAAGTTTGGTGACAGCGTCGTTGTGGGATCAGTGGACAGCTTTGGAAGCGTCGTGACCTGTCAACTTCCACCTGGGTTGGCACCGGGGTATATAGCTGCGGAAGTCTCCACCAATAATCAAGACTTCAGCACCTCAGCAGTACTTTTTAAAATCGCGTCGAGATCGATCATTCATGACATTCGACCATCCTACGGGACGCGTTTAGGCGGGACCCAGATCACAATTGAGGGGCAGAACCTCGATGAAGATGTGAAGACCACGTTCTGCGCATTTGGAGAGACGCGAGTACCAGCGACCATTCTCAGTTCCACGCGGTTGATGTGCACTTCTCCACAGGGGCCTCAGTTGGCTTTCTCAAATGTTAAAAATGGCATTGTGCAAAGCTTCCAGATCACAGCAGTGGCCCCACAGAATGAAATTCAGATCCTATCGATTGATGCCGCATCGGATGGTCCCGAGATACAGGAAATTTCGACAAAAGCGTGGGGAATTTCAGTCGACGGGGCTCTCCCGCGAGCTGACCCAGAAGTTCGACTGATCTTCGTGAACGGGAGTGCACCGATCTTTGGAACATTCCGTCTCTCAGTCGATGGCTCAAACTTCCAGTCACTTGCTTGGAATGCTTCGGAGAGTGATGTGAAACAAGCGCTAGAGAGTCCAGGATTTTTTGAGACCGTTCAAGTGCAACGGCGTCGACTTCATCAGACAGCATATCCTTTCGGTGATGGATACGGGTGGCTGGTAACTTTTACTTCCGAAGCTGGCGTGGCTCGTGCATTGTCCTTCGATACCAGTGGGATAATGCCCTTCTATCGAAACGATGTACGCGCAGGATCCATACTACTCCAATCTGCGACATCAGTGAAAATTGGTGGGTCGTTTCAGCTGATCTATCAGAGCAAGCGGACTGCTGATATCAGGTTTGACGCGACGGCGGCTGAATTGAAAGCGGCAATCACGACTGCGTTCGCGTCTGGTGTTGCCGCGTTTGATGTCTCGCGGTCCCTCGCCGATCCGAATCGAGCCTACGTTTGGTCGGTCACATTCATGCCAGGAAGTCTCAACAACATCAGATACCCGAGGCTGGAAGTTGACTCGAGCAAACTGACTGGTACTCGTGTATCGGCCGCTGTGAACACGCGAAAACCAGGCTCCAGTCTTGGAGGAACATTTCGCGTTGGATTGGATGGCCGCTTTTCGTCGGATGTTGCGGCTACGGCTTCAGCGGAGGAACTTGAACAAGCTATTGAATCGGTGCCAATGGTCGGAGATGTTGTGGTGCGCAAGTTGAGTGGCCGCTCAAGCGCGTGGTCAGTAGAGTTTCTAGATCTGAAGGGAGAAGTTGAGCTGCTCACCGTGGATATCGCTTCTTTGGTTGGCGCGGATGTCAATGCCGCCGTCACTCGACAGCAGCGTGGTGTAGATAACATCAGAGGGAACTTCACTGTTGCTGTGGATGCACGTGCAACGCGTGCTCTTTCCGTTGATGCCAGCGCAACCGACTTCCGACAAGCGCTTGAAGATATACTACTTCCTCCTATCGCGAACGTGACCAAGTTGACGAAGACTCTTTACTTGGGTTCAGGGACTCTGTCGCGTCGTATCTGGAATGTAGAGTTTGCTTTGCCAGTCAAAGCTGATCAGATCTCGGCCTATTGCGGCGATTTCCCGACCGCGGAACTAGTTGGGACTCACATTGTCGGTGTAAATGTCCTAACGATAGCGTCTTGGCAATCGTCAGTTTGCGCTCGGGTTCGAGTTTTTCTGTCGAGCCAGAATGACACAGTACAAGAGGGCAAGCCCCTGTTCTTCGCGTACGTACCAATCCCGAATGTTGCCGCCGTGACACCGCTTACAGGTCCGACCAGTGGAGGAACCAGCTTGCAGATTGTCGGCTCTGATTTTACACCAGGCCCACGACTGAGTTGTGTATTTGAAGACGCCGAGACTTTGGCAACATTTATCAATACGACGACAGTATCATGCCTGACACCGGCGAAGCAGTTCAACCCCGGCAGAGCCGTGTTCATTAGTGTGAAATCATGGAGTGAAGATAGTCCAGATGAAGTAGTTATGTCGACGACGTCCGCAGCTTTTCAGTTTTATGATGAAGTCGTGGTTGAGAGTTTCACACCAGGGCATGGCCCGAACCGTGGCGGAACTAAAATCGCAATTGTGGGAAGCGGATATCTGGATGTGGCAACACTTTCGTGCCGGTTTCGAATTCAGCTACCGCAACGCTCACGCATGCTGGTGACAACAGTTCGGGGGGACTTCCAGTCGAGCAATCAGATGTTGTGCGTCTCACCCTCACTACGTGATGCATTCAACGAGTCGGCTCTGAACTGGATGGACCAAACTACTGCGACAGCCCAGATTGAGGTTTCCAACAACGGACAAGATTTCGTCCGCACTGAGTTGAGTTTCATCTACGCGCAACCTCCGACGGTTCGCTCATTGATACCGACAACAGGACCTCTTCGTGGAGGGACTCTCGTGAGAGTACAAGCAACTTGGCCGCCTACATTGCCACCAACACATTGCCGCTTCGGGGACAAAGCTATTGCTGTTCGAGCCTCCTTGGTATCAAATGACTCCGTTTTATGTACTAGTCCACCGCACGTGCTGCGCCAAACTGTACTCGCTCTGACTGTGAACATGAGCTCTCTACAGTTCGAGGAGCAGGTGGTAACCACACGCTCTGCAACAGGATCAACTGTTTCCGGATTTTTCACACTGCGAACTAGAGGATCCACGTCACGACCAATTGCGTGGAACGCGCCGCCCTCCGGTGTAAACGGGGACTCGATGGCAGAGATTTTAAACGAATTACCCTCCATTTCGGTCGCTAGCGTGGCTCGATCGGGGCCGACCACTCACGGAGGTTACAGCTGGTCCATTACATTCCAACGAGAGAGCGGAAACGTCGATCAGCTGAAACCTGATAGTAGTATGCTGTCGAACGATGACAACTACGTGACAGTCACTACTATCACCGACGGACCAACGACGCCAATATACAGCGAAGTCCAGAGAGTGCAAATAACGCCAAACGGATTGATCAGTCCCTCCATTTTGCTCCGGATGCCCATTTTAACTCGTGTCAAGGAAGTTCAGCAAGCTTCGATTACATCTAGTCAATCGATCTCTGGTGTGTTCACACTGGCATATGCGGGATTTGCGACGAGCGCTTTGAGCTGGGATAGCTCACCGATCAGTGTTGCTGTTGCGTTGAATGCTGTACCGGGTGTGGGCATCGTCACCGTGACGAGATCAACGCCATCCAGTGGAGCGGGTTTTGTTTGGCAGATCACATTTGAAGCTGCCATTCAAGTCGCTCGCCCGTTATTGACTATCACGTCGACCAGCATTGTATCGACTGCAACGATTTCGTCGACCGTGACACGTGTCGCTACTGCAACCCTCGCACTGGGAGGAACTTTTGTGCTTGGACTCCCGACTGCTGGAGGCAACGTCATCAGCCCGGCGATTTTATTTGATGCATCTGGTGATGCGATTGCGGGCGTGCTTAGTCAGTCTCCACTCAACTTGCGTCCGGTGGTTGTCAAAAAGTATGTAACACCAACGGAAATCACCTGGAATGCGTCGTTTGCAATGTTTGATACCAGTGCGAGCAAGCTTTTCGTGGCAAGTTCATCTCTGACAGGAACCTCCGGCTTGATCGTTGTTGACAAGACATCTCTAGGAGCTCCGATCACTGGCTCGATCGCGTTCACTCTGCTGACAAAGAAAACGGTCGATATTTCCGTCGTAAATCCTACAGTGCTTGCAGCAAGTGCGCAGCAGGCGTTACGCAATCTCGGTCTCACTCAAACAACAGGAGTGCAAGTTCTCAGCACCTCTGTCAGTGGTAGCGTCTTTCTCGATCTCCGCTTCGTCGACACAGTAGGCAATGTTCCGCAAGTTGTCGTCGACGGCAGCAAATTGAGTGGACCAGGCATTCAAGTCATAGTGACAACAGTACGCGATGGAAACTACGCGCCGATGGGTGGGTCGCTCCAGCTATCGGTAGGGGCCGTGTCTTCTCCGGCTCTGAACCCTCTTACGATGACTACCGGACAGCTCCAAACCGAAGTCGGAAAGCTCGTTACTACACCAGCTGTTTCAGGTGTCACCACGAGTACTCTCCCCAATGGAAGACAATGGCTTGTGACCTTTTCGGGTGCAGTCGACGAGGCAGTCCTCCCTCAACTCAAAATTCAGCAGCCCACTCTGTTAACGGGAACCGGTGTCGGAGCTTTCATCGAGGTTACAGATCCCGGCCAAAGCGCGGTCGTGAAAGTTGCCCTCAGCACGAATAACGGCGTTGACTTTTTGATCTCGACAGCGTCATTCACGTACCACTTGCCCATTCAAGCTGTGTCTATGGTGCCCAGCAATGGGCCGCTCACAGGCAATACACCCGTGACAATTGTACTGAGTGGGGCTGTGCTGGTAACTGCGGTTGTCCAGTGTCGGTTCGGCACGCTCACAGTGGATGCAGTCAAGCCGCTTCTGTCGACGTCTTCCTTTGTGTGTACGACACCACCGGGAACTGGCCAGGGCTCTGTGCGACTAGATGTGAGCCTCAATGGGGTAGACTTCGATATCTTCGTCGGATGGTTTGACTACTGGAAAGATCAGTCTGCCCAGTTCAAGATGGAGCCGACCAATGGGTTTGTCGTCGGCGGAACGCTCGTGGCGATCGCCGGAGTCACACCGTTTGTGCCGTCGTCGGTGCATACGTGTCGGTTTGGCAAGCAAGTCGTTTCAGCGGAGCAGGTCAACCAGACGCATGTCCTGTGTCGTACTCCCACTGTCTTACAACCGATGGATGTCGTGGTGTCATTATCATCCAACGGCATTGACTACACGACTGGCAATCTCAGCTTCACGTATGAGCCTCCGACTTTCGTCTCGCGGATCTTCCCCTCCACTGGCGACATTGAAGGGGGAAGTACGGTAGATATATACGGTGGTAATTTCGTGAGTCAGAGAAGCGGACGGCTGCTTTGCCGCTTTGGTGATGCTGTGGTGGACGCGGCAATCGTATCGAATACCAACGCGCATTGCGTCGCGCCAAAGTTGCAGCTTCTTCCAGAAGTACAACAGTTGACGATCACCAACTCGCCTTTCGTCCCTGAAATTCAACGCGTTTCCATCACGGCAGACCCACTTGTGCGAACGATACAGCGCATCCGGATGTCAGGTTCGACTCTTCGACCCGAGATCCAAGCGTTCCGTGTATATGGCACGGCTACCGCGGAGATTCAGCGTATCCAAGTTCTGTCCGAGGCATTCAATGGCGAGATAATTTCCATCAAGACGTCAACTCAACCTCTCGTCGCAGAAGTTCAGGCCGTTGAGCTGCGCGCGACGTCGTTCATTGGCGGATCATTTACGCTGGCCTTGGAGACACACGAAACCACTGCATTGGCTTCGTATGCAAGTGCAGCAGAGATTAAGTCGGCACTTGAGGCACTACCTAACGCAGGAGCCGTCACTGTTAGTCGCACTGTCCGGGATGCCACGGGGTCGTGCTTTTGGCAGATCCAGTTTGACGAACGCGCAGGAGACGTTCCGCTGCTTCTATTACGAAACCTCTCGTTAATGGATTCTGGAACTCAGGACCTGGATATCCGTGTGGTCGAGCTGACGAAAGGCCAAGGTTCTCCCCTGTATGGATCCTTTCAGCTGGATATCGACGGTTCTCGAACGCAAGCAATAGTGTATGATGCCAACGAAGCGCGTCTACAGGCGGCAATCAACGACGCCATCGGTCAAGACTCGGCAGTTTCGGTCACCCGCTTCGGACCGAAGCTGAATAACGCGTTTGAGTGGCTAGTGACGTTCTCTGGCCTACCTAGCCGGGTACGAACCGTAACTGCTGTGACGACTTCGCTTGCGGGAGGAGGGGGACGAGCAGCTATTTCGTTGAAGTCTTCCGGAGCGAAGAGTGAGCAGCAGCGCATCGCGACAGCATTGACGAGCGGTACGTTTGTATGCTCAGCTTTGTCTCGTACGTCCGCGGCTATTGCATTCGATGCAACGTCGTCGCAAGTGGAGTCGGCGATGTCGAGTGCCGTGACGACGGGATTTGGTCGCGTGTCGGTGAGTGGACCTTCTGGTGGCCCGTGGATTGTGACGTTTCTCGAATGGGCGGGCGACGTCCCGATGTTGAACTGTGGGTCGCAGCAAACTGTAACAGAAGTAGCCAAAGGCAGTGGGGCACCGATGTCCGGAACTTTCAGATTGGGGTACGGAACTATGTGGACAAGCGCATTGAGCACAACAATTTCCTCGGCTGCATTACAAACGGCTCTTCGAACTCTCAGCGGTCTTCAAAACGGTGTGACTGTGGCGAGTGTTGGTGTAAACGTGAACGGCGGCGGGATCTGGGATGTGACTTTTGTGCCCGCTGTAGGGGACGCAGCCCTTCTGGCAGCTGACAGCAGAGGTATCATTGGCGAGCAACCGAACGTATCTGTGAGTGAACAAGTGAAGGGAAATCATGTTCGTGGCTTTGTTCAACTGAATGTGTCAAACACGCTCGGCTCGGATTCTATCAGTTTGGATGCCACGGAAGACGAGATTCGGGATGCGCTCAACCGATTACCGACAGTGGTTGCAGTGTCAAAGAGCAACAGTCTCGATGCGCATGGCATGAACTTAATCGTGACGTTTGCGACTGCGCTGGGGGATATTCCGCTCCTATCAATGACGACAATGCCGACGATGACAGGTGCGGGCATCCAGACACAAGCGACTACAGTGCAGAACGGAACCAACAGAATCGACGGGACATTCGTGCTGGAATACAGCGGCTACAGAACACCGCCGTTACTTTGGAACGTCTCTGCCGAGGAAATGGAGATGACGCTGCGCTATTTGAAATCGATTCCGGATTCAGACGCACTAACTGTCTCTCGCACTGCAGCTGACGCGGCCGGAGCGATGACGTGGCTTGTCACATTTCCATTCGGGCTGGCGAATCCAGCACAGCTTCTCATCGCACAATTCCGAGAAACGCTCACGGGTTCGAGCGTCAGCATGGACATTGGGCTTGTAGCTACGGAGACACCACGACTGAGTGGATCGATTCAATTATCGTACCGAGGGCAGACGACGACAAATCTGCCTGTGAGCGCAACGAACGTTACCGTTTCTGCCGCGCTAAGGGCTCTTACTACCGTCAGAGATGTCTTGGTATCTGTTTCTCAACCATCGCCTAATCAGATTGCATGGGACATCACATTCCAGGCGCTTCAAGTCGCGACCCAGTCACCGACTTTGATCTCAGTGTCTATTGCAACACCACTCGCAGGCAAAAATGCGGCCGTGAGCGTCACACGTGTTCGTGATGGAAAGCGCAACGAGGTCCAGTCACTTGCTGTGTACTTTCCGCTCATGATGACGCGAACTTCATTTCGGGTGATGTGGAATGGAGCAACCAGTCCCACGCTGGCGTACACTGACATGACAGCAGCTGAGTTTGAGCGAGTTCTACTGGGGTTCTCCGGTGTCGGTGCCGTACGTGTTGAGCGATACGCGTCGTCTGTAGGTGTTGGCTTTGTCTGGTCCGTGCTGTTCGCGGAGCAAGCGGCGTCACCGCTGCCTGTTCTGAGTATCCAGTTCGTTGGACCTCAACCCATCGGTGTGACTGTGAACATTCAAGTGTATACGTCTACAACCAACCCTCTAACGGGGACATTCACGCTGCGATCCGGACAAACGTGTTCAGAGATGACACTTGGTGGTGTTTGTGTGCCCTCGGTGACTAACGCGATCTCGTTAACGGCACCAGCTTCTCAGATATCGCAAGAGTTGTCGTTGGTACCTGATCTGGTTGGAGTTGCTGTCGCGTCGGTCACTGCGGTGCCCGGCTGGAAGTATGTGTGGCGACTCACCTTCCCCGTTGGGTTCGATAGAGCCAGTTTAATTCAAGTCGACTCTCGTGGTCTGATGGGAACGGAAGTATCTGCAGCAATTGATCGCTTGCAACGCGGTGTCGGGGTCAGCGGAAGCAAGGTTGCTGTGGAAGTGTCTACAAACGGACAGGATTTCTCGTCGACTGGAGTCGTCTTTCACTACACTCCTACCCCAGACGTGTTTGCTTTATTGCCTGCTCATGGTCCTCTCGCTGGCGGAACGGAGGTTGTTGTCCGAGGCTCAAACTTTCGAAACTCCTCGTCTCTGCGTTGTCTATTTGGCGATACCATCGTGCTTGCAGCGACTTACCTGAACTCGACCCACTTGACCTGCGTTTCACCGAGTGGAAAGGAGACAGGAGACGTGTACGTCGAGATCTCGAATCATGGAGTTGGAACTGCCCCTGAGCTGTTCACGTCGAACCGACAGATCTTCACGTACGATCCGCCGCTCACTATTGACAACGTGTTTCCGTCGCTTGGGCCGACGCTCGGCAACTTTTCGGTGGCGCTCAATGGCGGGCCGTTTCGACTCACTGACGCTATTCGATGCCGCTTCGGCAGTGTCGTGGTCGTGGCCACATGGAGGAGCTTCAATGAGATTCAGTGTACGGCACCGCCATCTGCGGCCGGTCTCGTTCCGTTGGAAGTGACGCTGAACGACCAGGACTACACAGACACCGGCATTCCCTTCTTCTATTATGCAGAGCAAGCCCTTCTGCGGATCGAGCCACTCTTTGGACCAGCTTATAGTGCTGGTACGATTGTTACCATTGAAGGACGAGGGTTCGTGAACTCGACGCTACTGTCTTGTCGCTTCGGGTTCGTCGTCACGCCAGCAGAATACCTCACTCCATCACGCATGCGGTGTCGAACGCCGCCAGTATCGAAGTATAGTGGTGACTTGGCACCTGCTCCGTTGTCCGAGTATCGCAACGTGTACCCGGATCCAGCGCGGCGTGGTGGGAGCGTGTATCTGTTCCCCAACGCCCACTACTACCCGCAGTATTTAACTCGTCTTGTCGCAGTGGAAGTGTCCAACAATCAGCAAGAGTTCACACTTTCTGGTGTGAACTTCCTGTACTACAAGGATCCTGAGGTGCTCGCGGTGTACCCAAAGTCGGCGTACGACGTCTCGTCCGTCGCCCTTTTTGTACATGGTCGATCGTTTGTCAATACGACGGCGCTGACGTGTCGTGTCGGCCTCGATGTATTCAACGCGACGTTTGTGACCACGCAGCTCCTTCTTTGTATCGTCACAAATACAAAAGCTTACCAAGACGCTCGGCGAGATGCTTCAAGGCTGCGTGACGCCTCCCACGCGATCGTGGAGATGTCGAATAACGGGAAGGATTTCACATCAAGTCACACCACTTTCGAGTTCTTGGGCCCATGTCCGACTGGCTTTTACTGCCCAGAGCATTTGCAAGGACGGCGCCTCGAGTGTCCACGTGGCTCGTTTTGTCCGGGATCAGGAAATCGCAATTTCACGCTGTGTCCGCGAGGCACATATCAGTCTCGAAAAAGGCAACCGGCGTGTGTGCGGTGCCCCGTCGGATACCATTGCCCACACGTTGGCCTACATGTACCTCGGCTGTGTCCAGCCGGGTTCGTTTGTGACGTGACAGGCATTGAAGAGGTCGACCAACCATGTCCCGAGGGTCATTTTTGTTTGGAAGGCACGGCAACAACATCTGTGTCGTGCTCACCGCAGACGAAAACCGGCCTTCTGGTCACATCTGCAGTGGAGTCACCGTCTCCCAATACAATACGCCGTCGCGATCGTCAATCGCCCGGCAGCCTTTTTGGTGTGGGCGCGCGAAAAAGTGGATGCTGGAACAACGAGACGTCGGATTTTGGATTGCAACTCAGCGGCAGGCCAAGTAGATTTTGGAGCGAACTTAAGCAGCTCCCGTTGAGCCCCGACGCAGTATTTGCGCCGATTCGAGGACGCTTCTGTCTGGATGATTCATGCATGCGGCTGGCGGACGCGGACAATATGCAAATTGGTGACGAACACTTCGACTATTCATCGACACAGTTTGCACTGCGGAGACCAGTCGTTTGCCCGGCTGGTACGTACTGCCATCCAGGTACCGCCGGTAACGCCGCGACAATGAAGAACTACTCCATGCCGCAGCCATGTTTTGAGAGCATGTACTGCCCCGAAGGAAGTGCTAGTCCCATCGGTTTTGGCGACTGTGCGCCTGGCTTTTACTGTCCGTTCGGGAAACGCATTCCGTGTCCTGCGGGAACGTACTGCCCTCGGAGTGGATCGGTTGCCCCATTGGCATGCCCACCCGGCACGTTTAATGGGATGGTCGGCCAGACCAAGTGCACGCCGTGCCCCGTGAGCTACATCTGCCCCGGATTTAACCGCCTGATGCCCGTGCTGTGTTTGCCTGGCTACGTATGCAGTAAAGAGGGACTGTCGTCCCCGAACAGCTTGTGCCCGGCGGGGTTCTACTGTCCAGAAGGCACGGGCACAGTCGATCCATTTCGAAATGATACGCAACTGAGACCGTACCCGTGCAAACCCGGCACATACTGCCTCAAGGGTGTTGTCGCCGATGAGGTTCGCACCGGAGACTACCGCTACGCGCAGAATTGTACGGAAGGCTTCTATTGTGAGCTCGGGTCATCGTCTCCGAAAGGATCGGGTCTATGCCCACCGGGGTTCACATGCCCCGCGGGCACATCAGCTCCCATTCCGACAGATCCGGGGAAGTTTGCTGAGCTAGAGGGTACTGTCTCGGCTGCACAATGCGCACCAGGGTATTACGCACCGACAATCGAGTCGACCGAGTGTATCCCATGTCCACCGGGCACGACCTGTGAGAATGACGGCATGGCTGTCGCCACCATCTGTGGACCAGGTTCGTATCGTGGCAGTTTGCTCGCTGACGGTGTGTCGTGTCTTGCGTGTCCACAAGGCACGTGGTCCAAGAACTGGGAGCTGCGAGGCGTAGAAGAGTGCACGCTGTGTGCCCCAGGCACCGTATGCCCCATCGACGGAATCACCCATCCGTGCACAAAAGAGGATTTGCCGACAGTGTACTCACCACTCGCTGAAGAGCTGTCGTTCACCGAGTGTCTTATCAAGGGTTCAGCCTACTTCTATGGTGTCTTGCTTGAACCCTGGATCGACGAGCGAGGTCGCGGCCCGCATTTCGTTCCCTCGCGCGAGAACGGGTGGTGCTACGAAAACCACCAGCCATTGGGCTCAGTGCTGTATCAACGTATCGCTGATTTCCACGGCCCTCTCTATGAGCTTGCCAAGGGAACGCCGCATCAAGGATACGGCGACGTGAATCAGCTACCAGTACCGAACATGTTCCAGCGTGGCTCGCTGATGATCGATCTACCCGTGGCGCAGATGTACGACGTCGCTCGGAACTGTACCAAGGGTTTCTTCCATCGCGACCAGTGGTTCCCCGGAACGTGTGAAGCTGATGTGATCTGTGCCGCACCCGAGTCGACCTCGTCTGGTTCGTCAGCCATCTCCACCGAGGTAGTTGCACAGGCACAACCATGCCCCGAGGGATATGTCTGTGACCAGTCCACGACGGCCCAGACAGCAATGGCCCACTTATGCCCAGGTGGATACGTCTGCTCACCGGGCACGACACCCGATCTGAGTATCGAGGCTCCACAGGGGCAGCTCCAGACGCTCTGTCCAGCGTCACTTTACTGTCTCGAAGGCACGGCGGAGTCGCAAAAGACCCGCAATGTGTGTCCTGCCGGCTACTTCTGCCCCACAGGAACAATGAATCCGTACGTGGGAGCGTCTGCAAACGATGCACTACGTCGCCATCTCTCAGCTGTGGAGGCCGACCCGTTCTATGATCTCACGTACACCAAATACATTGGCGATGGTGACATTCGCGTGGTGTCGGCGCATGACATGCGCTGCTTTAATGGCATCGACGACGATCTCGAAGCAATTTTCCATCTGCGAACAAGGGGCGACGCTCGTGTCGTCGTGAATCGAGCGATTGAGAACGACATCAAGTGCGCACGGGACCATAGGTGGCGTACCGTCGACCTCGCTGTGCGGCGAGAGGAGTGCGATTGCGTTGGCCAGGCAAAGATCGTGCGCCGCATCTACCAGTTGTGGAAGTGCACAGTCGCGCCGTCCCAGCCTGCTCCTGCTTTATACGATCATAACTGGTTCGGATGGCGGCAAGCGACAAATAGTGCCAAGCAATGCGTGTTCAAGGAGACGACAGGGACCAAGTCCACGGTGGATGTCGGTGCATTAATCGCTCAGGGCGGACCAATGTTCCAGATTTCATGGACGCAGAGCACCAGATTCACAAGCTACAGCGAATTGAAGACGTTTGTTGAAGCGGAGTATGCCTCTCAGCTCGCAGAGATTCCGTCCTCACGCGTGGTAGTGGATCCGTACCTGTTTGATTTGCATCATGCGGTTCAACTGATCGACACATTTGGTGAGGAGACACCCTCGCTGGTGGGGTTCAAAGATGATGCAGAGCAGCAACTTATCCGCCTTGATACCTGCGGATGTGCCAACTTGTTCAAGTGCCCGAATGGTACAACCAGTGCTGTCGGCTCGGACGAGATCAACCACTGTGTGAAAACTGGGTCCGAGGTGCTCGAACGGTTAACACCTATACCATTGAAGCATCCTCGACTTTTGAATGGCTCTGATTACAAGGATCTATCAGGAACCGAAGGTGGCATCGGGACACTTGTGTTGGATCCACTGGAAGTCGCCGTAGTGACCATAAACACGACGGGGATCTCACGCAACATGACGTACAAGGACCACTACCAAGTATCTGTGTACACGGGCTGTAAGCCCTGTCCACCAAGGTACAAGTGCGATTTGAAGAACATTCCGCCGTCATGCTTGTATCCGGACGACGACTTATCGCTCGGAGACAAACTGTACGCAAAATGTATGGCCGAGAAAAACAACGATGCAAGCATTTGTGATACGATGCCGTTCTACTGTGCGCGCCGGTCCGTGAACAAGACAAATGCCGACAATTCAATCACCGAGACGTCGTACGCCGGCTGCTGCTCGTGCGAGCGACGAGAGATGCCCTACTACTTCGAGGACAGCGCGTCCGATCTAGGCTACCCGGATAACAAGCACGGGTACTTACAGTTTAGTATCACCGCGTTAGAACGCAGTGAACTTACAATCGTCGTGGAGCTCTTGCACGGACTGTATGTACGTGACTTTCGGCAAAGTTTCACGCAAAATCGATTCGATCTCACCATCTTCACGCCGTCGCGCGCTGAGTACACGCCTCTCACACCGACATCCAACTCCTTCTTTGCATTCATTCAGAAGGACTTGTACGAGTCAATGATGCTCCCGCTGAATCTACCAGAGTCGAGGCAACGCATCCTGGGGACACTCTCGTACGTGAGCAAATTGGAAGACAAGCTCTTGATCGATCGTCTCTCAGACATCATGGTCGGCGATCCGAAGCTACCTGCGAAACGTGGCTTTATCCGCAACACGCAACAGAATGCCGAAGGCGACCTAGTCGCGCCCTCTCCTTCAAACCTGAGCAACATCACAGAAGATGCGAATGCCGAGGTGCGGCAGCCTACGGATTATTTTGGTCTGTACCAGGTTCCAGATCCATTGACAACAGTGCAAAGGTCGGATTCATGGTGGGACCAGAAACTCAATGGGTCGGAGTTCCTCGCGCTTCCGTATCTACCATTCTTCTCGGCATGCCGGGGCTACGACTCGCACTTGATTCTGTCGAAACTGCTTGAGTCGCATCCTGACTGTGAATATGTTACGTATGACGAGACCGTGGAGGTGAATCAGTATCCGTGGAAGAAGAAATTACGTCCGAATGCGGACAAGTGTATCATCCAGTACACAACAGAAGTTCCTCAATCCGGTGGGAAACGTCCGATCGTAGAGACGCACGAACGCGGCATCTCGCTCGAGTGTCAATACGAAGAGAACTTGGAAGGAGGTGCAGAGAAGACACGATGGTACGAGGCCAAGCGAGGCACAACGCTATTCTACCTGACTCGTGACCCAGCGACTCCGAACGAGTTTGTGTCCCAAGCAGACACGCCGTGGGGTCAATCGGAGACATTCCAGTCATTCCTCGGATCAGACAGCTTGGTTGCTGTCGAAGGTGAGACCATGTTTCTCTTTCTACGTTTGTTCGATGGGTCACCCAGCTGACAATGAATGTGTTGCACCTCTATAGTTGGTGATAGCTCGGGACTCGAGCTCGCCGTGCCGCAGGAAATATACCTAAATCTCAGCTACTACCAAATGGAGCAGGGTCGTAAGCGGCTTGTCCAGGCGACGATCAACTTCGGAAGACTGTGTACAGTTTCACGGTCGACAGATATCATTGCGAAAATGGCCAAAAAAGGCATCTCGCCATGTGCAATCAGCCGTGCGACGGACCGCATTGCCTCCACAGTCTATCAGCTGCAAGTGTCATGGATTCCATTGAACTGGTTCGAGTTGATGAATCTTTTCCAGTTTACGGTGGACGTTTATCTTGGGTTCTTCACGCTCGTTGGGCTCATGAGTATCATTTTGGGCGTACGTGGACAGTTGGATATTGGTTCTTTCGTGTGGTTTATTTTCCCTGACTATTGAACTTGGCTTCGTAGATGATTATTTACATCATTAACCGCTTGTTCACCAAGATGAAGAAACCCCCCAAGTTTCGCATGAAGATTCTACTGCGCAACATCGCCGTCCCACCGTGCGTTGGCATCACATTGTCGTTTGTGCCCATGGCGATCGTATGCACGTTCATCTATTCGTGGTGGTATTTGTTTTCATCCAATGCGCCTCTAACTGACCCCAACGCCGTATCGTTTGAGGGAGTCGCCGGTGACTGGCTTGACCAGATCTCGCTGAACCAAGAGCGGGTCACCAAGTACAAGAAGGGCCGTATCGGCGTGAGTCTGCTAACCGCAGGAGGGTACATGCTTGTGGTTGGCGCAAAGCTGCTCGTACCGGAAAACATGGACCAGCAATTTGAAGACAACGCCTACAAGGAAATGTCCGCCGCGCCCAAGGATCCTTTCGAAGTCGAACTCGCCAACGAGACGGAGGAGCCCGAAGAAAACGAATTCTGGGACCCTCGTCGGTGGAAGCGTGGCAACTTGCTGCTCACGACGGGTTGTTTCATGGCCATGCTGCTGGTGATCTGGGAGTTCTCGTACTCGTCCATGTTCACCAACAATATCTACGCTTTCCTTGTGCTCTTCAAAGTGGTCCGCAACATTGCTGAGATTGCGATTGAGACCGTGCTCCATGAAAAGCTCCTCGTCATTCCTTTCGTTGTCGTGCTGTCAGCGACAGAGAGTATGATCGCCATGGGCGCGGCTGATTTCATCGGATTCACGTTCTTCTACTTTGTCAATTTGAGCTTTGTCATCATGGAGCGACTTTATTTCGCACCACTGCTTCGGCATCTGTGGGGATTGTACCCAAAGTGGCGACTCATGCTCAAGCGCAAGCTCCAAAAGCGTCGGCGCCGCACGCGTGAGCAGAAGGCACAGGCCGAGGCCGAGTGGCGACGCGTTTGCGAGAAGATCGACAATCAAGTCGCAGGTGTCGAGTCAGTTCTGGAAGGTGTTGCTGGGTACAGTGTTGTATTCACGGAGCTCATCCTTGCACCGATCGTGCTGCTTTTCCAGGTTGTATTCAGTGCCGACACGCAGATGCCGGAGCTCTACGGTGTGAAACGCACGGATTTGCTGTATTATTCACTGTACGCATTGTTCATTATCCCGAGCAACTTCATCATGGGCGTCTTCCAACTGAACACGCTCGAGCTAGTCCACGGCTGGAAGATCTACGAGTACATCTCCTACCAAAAGCATCGCTTTTCGACACGCGACCACCGTTGGCAGATGAGCCAGACCACGCGCGATGAGAGCATTCACCCGGCGTTCCAGGCCATCGACATGATGTGTTTCAGTTCGCAGTTTTACTTCCTCGTTTCGCTGTACTCGTTCGGGATCCTGCTGATGATGTTCGGCACGACGATCTTTCTGCGCTACGGGTACTCGCCTTTTGGCGATGTACTCACGCTGGTCATCGCAATCGTGATCGCGGGGTTCGCGAAAGGCCTCGAGATGGTATGCATCCGCATTGGAGATCGGCTCGGTATCTGGAAGCAGACCAAGCTGGACGGCACGCTCGACGAAGAACTCGCAGCCAAGCTCGCGTTGGGGGCCGGCCGCCAAAAAGACCTTGAGCGAGAACGACTCGAGCTGCAGGCGCTCAATTCAGAGCGCTTCCGCCATCGCTTCATGGAACGCAATCGCCCGTGGGTACTTCAGCATCTCGTCGAACTATTTACTCCTCGCACGCTGCAGGCCATGGGAAATGATGGACGTCCCAATTCCGAGTACGTGCGAGACATTTACCACGAGCTCATGAACATGGGTGAAGGTCGACGCCTTCAGGGCGATCGATCCGACATTTCGTCCGACTCCGAGGACGAGCTCGAGAAAATGCGCCGCAACTGGTCGAACGTGCCCGTAGACGGAGCTTCAAAGGACCTCGCGTTGTACTGGTTAGCACGTGCCCGCAAGCGGCGTACGTTCGCGAAGCTTGTTGCTGGTATCATTGCCAACAACAAGCAATCCGCCTGTGAGGTGTGCCAGAAGAGTGAGGAGGGAGGGTACACAATGCACGTGGACTTGACCAACGCCGAGGGCACGGCACATGACCACACGGCGATCGATCGACTGATCTATGGCTTCGAGAGTGAGTACGGCGAGGCGGAACTGGATGCGGATTTGTGGAAGGCTTACTTCCGGAAGCACGCCCAGTACCTCACGGTGTGCAACGTCTGTCTCTCAGCGCTCGAGCAACGTCGGCTCGCTCGCGTCGTCAAGCAGCCGGGAGCGCAGCAGCGGGGCAAGTTCCGCGGCGACGAGTTCTCGTCAGACGAGGAGGACGGCGTGCAGTTTGATCCCGTGGTTGTCGCACGCCTGTCGATCGAAGGTCGCGTGTTAACCAAATGGTTGTTGGCTGCTCGCAAGAAGCTCGGCGGTATCTTCCCACGTGAACATGCCCGCCGTGAGATGGAGGCGTATGCCAAAAAGATGCGCGCCAAAAAGACACGCAAGGGCAAAAAAGACCACGTGGATTCAGATGAAGAGGACCCGTCGATCCACTGGAAGCTGCAGTTGAACGAGGCCTCGCGGGCACTTGCAATACGCTGGATCTGGCAGGCGCGAGACTCTCGGTACGCTGTATATCGCGATCTCGCAAAAGAACTGCGTATGAAAGTGGAGGAGATGTGCGGCAAGATTCAGGAGGTGGACGACTGGTTCTTTGGCAAGGACCTGCGGCTAGATGGGGTCAAGCTCATGGAGGAGGCTAAGGAACTCGCAGAAGAGCAGATCAAGTATGACCAGGACATGGCTCAGAAGATCAACCAAGTCGAGCGTGACATTGAGGCGTTCGAAAAGGACAAGCGCAACGCCACCGCGACCGAAGTTGAAGCTTTTGAGCAGGTGATGACCAAGGAGAAGGCGGACTCAAAGCAGCGCATTGAGGCGCGTGAAACTGAGCTGCTTGAGCTGCGCAAGAAGAAAGAAATCGAGTTTGTGGAGATGCAGAAGCAGGCTCGCGACGAAGGCACACTCACGCCCACACTCGTGAATCAACATCGATCATACCTGGCGACCATGGAGGATGAGCGTGTGGCCGAGCTTGAGAAGCTCACTCGGCTCGCAGATGAGAAGGAGAAGCAGAAAAGAGACGCATTTGAGCGCAAACTGTCGCTCACTGAGAGCGCAATCCAGAGTCGCAAGGCGCTCGCGCAGCACCGCGTGCTCAGCATCCGCAAAGAAGCGATGAATGTACTGCGAGCCCGTGAGAAGAGCTGGCAGTCACGTGCGAGTGGCTGGATGGAGAAGGCCGGCCGCAAGATCAGTGTCAAGGAACAGGAAGATCTCGAGGCCAAGGCGAACGAGAAGAAGCGCCGCAAGCGTGTGCTCTTGGCCTCGTAGGAGTAGATCGATAGGAGAGATTCATGTCACGCATAAATTCGTTTTGCTTCCATGGCTTATGCTTTGCTCTTGGCGAGTCGTGCCGGGGTGCGTGGCAGCCAGATCTTGACCGAGAAATCGGCCGAGGCTGACGCGAGGATGGGCTCGGTCGGGTGGAAGTCGACACAGTACACACGGTCGCTGTGCGCGTCGATCTTCTGGGCGAGGTACGGAGAAGGTCGTGCGTTTGCGCGCTTGACGCTCACGTCGTGGAGGTAAATCTTGTTATCGGCACTGCCCGTCGCGAGCAGCAGCGTCTCCTGGGCTCCATCACTGCGCAGAAGCAACGTGAGAAATCCAGACGCCGTCAAAGACGCCGATACCAACAACTCACCTGTCTTGGAAGTCCTCGCCATCACCGTCTGTCAGTTTGCGTTGCGCGTGGCGGTTTGCTGGCAGCTGGAGCTTGTATTTGTACCCGTCGCCACGGAAGAACGAGCTCTTGATCGGCCAGTTCTTGTTCTTGTGACCCGTGACAAAGAACGCGAGCTGCATCTGGTCATGACCCGCAGTGCTGCTAATGAGCTTGGAGCGGCGATCGTAGACGCGCAGGATATTGTCGTAGCTATTGGCCGCGAGAAAGCGGCCGTCGTCCTCGCCGTCCACGGGTGGCGACACGTGGAGGTGCGAGATCGCGTGGCGGCTCGGATCGTTCTCTTTCGTGACGTCCTCCAGACACGTATCCATCCGCACATCCCAGGTCTTGATGAGCCCCTTGCTATCGCCCGTGATGACATACTGACCATCGGGCGAGACGTAAAGCGAGTTGACCATCGCGTCGTTGCGCCACGCGCGAGCAGCCGCGTCGGCCCGCGGGTCCACGAGATGCACACCGCCCTTGCTCGTGCCGGCAAAGCATTGGTACGCGTCGGCCAAGTTGAGTGCGACGCACTGCACGAGTCCGGGCAGCTCTGCGCTGTGCGCAAGCGCGCTCTTCTCCACGTCCCAGCGCTTGACCGTGTGGTCGTACGAGCCCGAGACGAGCGCGGCGCTGTCGCTCGCCCACGCCACGTCGATCACGAGCTGCGTGTGCTGCGCGAGCGCCGCGAGCTGCTGTTGGTTAAACTTGGTGGTCACGTCCCAAAGCAGCACCTTGGTGTCGAGTGAGCCCGACGCGAGCAGGCGACCGCAGGGCGAGAACTTGGCCGTGTACACGGCGCCCGCGTGGGCTCGCAACGCCGACTTCTCGAACAGCACGCGGCCGTCGGTATCCGATCCCGCGGCGTCCGAGTCGTCGGCACCCAGCAGCAACGGGCCCTTGAGCGACAGGTCGTCGTGGCCGCCCAGTGCGAGCGGCCTCGCCGTCGAGAGCAACTCGCCGACCTGGAAAGGCGCGACGCTCGAGCCCGCGACGGCATTTTGGACCGAGTCGAGTCTAACCACGAAGAGCTCAGTCGGCGTTAGACCTCCCCGAGACGTTTTTAATCATTAGACTTTAGACGCCTGCGATGGGTCGAAAAGACGCACTTGAGCGTGAGCTCGTAGACCGAGCGCTTGAGGTCGCGGTTCTCGGTCTCGAGCTTCTCCACACTGTGCTTGAGCTGTTTGTTCTCCTTCAGCACGGCCTACAGCGGGGCATGGCAGCATGGGTTAGTCGCCATGCGTCTAACTGGGGATTTAAAAACTCGATCGGTTAGACGCCGCCCCCTTCACATACCTCGTACTGCGCCCGCAGGTGCGCTTCCGACGCCATCGTGCTCGAAGTGACCGATCCGGCACTTGCCCCACTAAGTTAACCCTTTTGGTGGCATCTACTGTACGTCAATCTAATAGGGCGCCGCTCGTCTACTATCTTATAGCAGTACATTACTCCGACCACCCCTCTAATAAAGCGCCTCTAGCACGTTTTGTCAATCGGACCCTGTTGCGCAGACGAACGAACGTCGGCACCGTTCGATCGATTGCGTCACTACCGGTTGCTGGCACCACTAACACACTCGCGATGAGCCAGCCCCGCGAGGTCCGCGTGGGCGTGCTGGCGCTGCAGGGCGCGTTCCAGGAGCACATCGACATGCTCAACAAGCTGCCGCCGCTCACGACAACCAACGGCGAGGCGCTGCGCGTGAGCGCGTACGCCGTGCGACTGCCAAAGGAACTGGAGGGCGCCGACGCGCTCGTGCTGCCCGGCGGCGAGTCCACGACGATCGGCAAGGTCGCCACGCGGTGGGGGCTCTTGGAGCCGCTCCGTGAGTGGGTCGCTAACAAGCGGCCGATCTGGGGCACGTGCGCCGGCATGATCATGCTCGCGCAGTCGGCCAAGCACGCCGAGGAGGTACCGTACGCTTGTGCTGGTGGGTTCATCGATTCGACACGAGTGGTCATTGACGAGATTGTCCAATCTCTCCAGGGCGGACAAACGCTCGTGGGCGGCATGGACGTGGAGGTGTCGCGCAACTTTTTCGGCGCGCAGGTGCGCAGCTTCGAGATGGACGTCGAGGGTCCGCCGGGCTTCAACGACCAGCCGTACAACGCCGTGTTCATCCGCGCGCCGGCCATCATCTCGGTCGGTGAGTCCATCGACGTGCTCTCGCGCATGCACTGCGCTCAGCCCGCTGACGGCTCGGACCCCACGGACGTGATCATCGCTGCTCGCAAGGTAAGTTGTCAGAATGACGGTGCGAGGATCATCACTCCACACTTGAACACGTTTTCGTGGACCAGGCGAATATTCTCGTGACGGCCTTCCACCCGGAGCTCACAGCCGACGACCGCTGGCACCGCTACTTCATGGAGAGCCTCGTAGTGCCTGCGCTGCAGTAGAGTGGTGCAGAAAGCTCGAGAGCAGGTGAAAATCCAAATAGACTCTCTTCCCTCTGTGTGTTTTTGATACTAACAAACTCCTCAGCGCCCCCATTCACTCCAGTCGTGGTAGAGAGGAAAGAGAGACCAGCCCGAACACAATCGCCCTCCGGCACTGGTCCTTCCGGTTGGATGGGTCGACTTCATAAGGGCACGGGAACGAGACGGCCGAGTCGTGGCCGTTGCGTTGCGATGCATGACTAATACTCTAGAGAAACCGGCGGGGTCGGATGGTGGGAACCAACAGCGCCTCTAGGCCTGCACGGAGTCCAGCGCCAGGCTCGCATAGTACTTGACATCACTATCCGAGTCGTTTACGAGATCCGACAGACACGGTCTATAGTACAAATAGATGTTAGTGTTTGTAACATACATCTCCCTTCGGTACTCAGCAACACGTACCTGACTTGGCTCGCAACAACCGCACTATCGGCGTATTTACATAACTGTTCCAGTGTGATCGACGCCACGAACTTGACATTCGGGATCTTGTCGCGCGCACCCCGTACGGCGAGCGCCATCAAGGCGTTCAGCAGCTCACCCGACGCCTTGTCAGTGGCGAGCTGCTTGATCGCGTGGAGTACATTGACACGCTCCTGGTAGATCGTCGACTTGTCGAAAATCTCCTTGAGGGCCGGCACCACGTTCTGCAGGATGTTCTCACTACCGACGCTCGCCAACAGCTCAGGTAGAATCTTTGTTGCGCTGAGACGAACCTCGCTGACCATGTCCTTGAACGCGGAAATGTAAATCGCAAGAAGGTGCTCCTGGAAGTATGAGTTGCCGAGGCTACCAGCGATGGACGGGATCGACAGGATGACAGCTTCACGCACACGCCACTGCAAGTCACGCGCCAGGTCAGAGATAGCTGGGAGCAACACGCCCTCAAACGACTGCATCCACTGCGCGAGCAGGTTCAGTCGCTTGAGAATGTTGAGGCGCACATCGACGACTTCGTCACGCAAGAACATCAGAAGCAATGGTGAGAGTGTGCTCTTGGCGGACGCTTCACCCAGACTCGGCGCAAGCTCCATGCACGCAACCGAGACGGCAGCTACAGTTACAGTCCTTTGGTTAGCAACGAACTACACCGTAACATGATCAAACAGAATCTCACATCGAACAGTCGGGGCCGTGTCCTGAGCGAGCGTCGACAGAAGAGGAAGAATGTCGCTCGTGAACACGTCGTTCTTGACGATCTTGATGTAGCCAGCAATATTCTTGGCTGAAGCCGCACGCACTTCCGCTTCGCTGTCCTGAAGTAGGTTCGAGAAACAGCTTACAAGTTCCGACTCCGTGATCTGCGAGCCCATCGCCTCCGAAAGCTATACACAAATCGACGTCAGTTATTGAGTCGCATCAAAAGCCACACGATTGGGAATCATGCACGTACAGGGAAGAAGTCCTTGGCAATGCTGAATCGCACACGCCACGAGCGGTCCTCGACGGACGCGCGCACGATCGGGAGCACGTGCTGCGTGTTCTCATCGTGCGAGAGAAGCTTCGCAATAGCAGCCGAGCTCTCAATGGCAAGAAGACGCACACTGTCCTGGTCGTCGCCCGTGAGTGCCTTAAAGAGCGGCAGAACGAGCGTCGAGAGGTGCTCTTTCTCCACGGTCGCCGCGAATTTCTATGAGGAAAAGCACAGGGTTCACATGAGCGCGTGGGTCGACTGTGGTCGCGACAGGGCGAGGATCCATGACGTACACCAATGTTCGAGGCAGCAGCACGGCGCACCATGGGCGTGTCGTCGTTGCTGAGCAACTGGAAGGAGCTGCGGACACACGGACACATCATGCATCAGTAAAGCGTCCGCAAGATCATGCGATGCCCATAAACCACAGGCATACTCACTCGCGCAGTTCCTTGCGACGCGTGCCGTCCGTGACGTTCGGGTACACGGCGTGGAACAACGCGCAGGCCGAGACGCGCGACGTGAACCAGTCGCCCTCGGCAAGACGCTTCATCAACGGCGCGAACGTGTCACCGGCCGACGGCAAAACGGCCGCGATCTTGAGCAGCGAGTCGACCGCCTGCACCACCACCACCACCACGGTCGTCAATACATAACCCACCCATTGGATCTTCGACCGCGACTACGTACGCGGTCACGCACGACCGTCTCCTCCACGCCCGCGAGCACTTCGAGCGGCTCGACGAGCACAGCCGCGTGGGACGGGCCGCCCACGAGCTCCACAAAGCCGCCGAGCTCCTCGGCGAGCGCGACTAGCACCTCGTCTTCGTCCTCGGTCGCCTCTACCAAATCGCCACGTCTCAGTCTTACATTACCCACGACATCTCCAACAGACGAGGAATGTACCACGCAGAAACGGGACGAGCTCCGCGCGCGTCCGCTCCACGCCGAGCGCCTGCGCGACGGTCTTGACTCGGCGCATGGCCTTGATGCGCGTCTCCACCTCGTCGCTCTTGATCTCCTCCGTCAGGAGCGCGATCGGCTGCACGTCGTCGTCCGCTAGCAACACAGAGAGCGAGGTGATCCATCAGTTCAGGACCGCCCAAACGCGGAGAACAAGAGGAGCGGACGACGGAGACGAGGAGTACTCCCCCCCCCCCGCCGC